>JAOTOM010003206.1:0-141443 GCA_034440615.1 Ashinkailepas kermadecensis
TCAGAGACTTTCCCTTTGAATAAATCCTGGCTGCCCTCCATCCAGAGAGCACATGCTCCAGTTGCCTTATGTACACCCGTGTCTAATGGACTATCTGTCGTCGCCGTGCAACCTGTCCCCCTATGGCCGGGCCGGCCGGCACACAGCAGTCCGGCCACCACACAGCAGTCCGGTCGGTACACAGCAGTCCGGCCGGCACACAGCGGTCCGGCCGGCACACAGCAGTTCGGCCGGCACACAGCAGTCCGGCCGGCACACAGCAGTCCGGCCACCACACAGCAGTCCGGCCGGCACACAGCAGTCCGGTCGGTACACAGCAGTCCGGCCGGCACACAGCGGTCCGGCCGGCACACAGCAGTCCGGCCGGCACACAGCAGTCCGGCCGGCACACAGCAGTCCGGCCAGCACACAGCAGTCCGGCCGGCACACAGCAGTCCGGCCGGCACACAGCAGTCCGGCCGGCACAGCAGTCCGGCCACCACACAGCAGTCCGGCCACCACACAGCAGTCCGGCCACCACACAGCAGTCCGGCCGGCACACAGCAGTCCGGCCGGCACACAGCGGTCCGGCCACCACACAGCAGTCCGGCCGGCACACAGCAGTCTGGCCGGCACACAGCAGTCCGGCCGGCACACAGCAGTCCGGCCACCACGCAGCGGTCCGGCCGGCACACAGCAGTCCGGCCGGCCGCCGCCGACCCACTGACTGCGCAGACAGTCTTCTGTATCTCGACAGCCTTAGATATCAAAGTTGCTGGCTGACTTGGAATATGTTGCATGCATTCGATGCGGCCTGAATGGTGAGAAGATAGCGGAAGTTTCATTGTCGTAGCTCTCGGCACAAGTAGAAGCACATACACCTCAGCTTCCATTCTGAGCTTGCAGTCTGGGCTTGCTTTCGTTTTCACCTGAATAGCTTGTATCGGACTTTTCTGAATATTTCTAGATTTGATAAATCTCGAATATCAACCGTCACGCGCTCATGTGTAGGAGCTTCACAGCGTGACGATCAAATCATAATCATCACTCCTATCAAGTTAGAACAAAATACACACATCTATCTTTGCATGTTGTGCTTGCAGATTAAAATCACATTAAGCTAGTGCAATAATTCAAGCTTCCCAAACCAAATTCCGTCTACGTTCCAGGGAAGATCTTCGGCGGCCAATACGGTAGCGAGCTGGAAAACAAATTGGAGGGAGAATTGGATGCACTGGAGGCACAGCGAGCACGCATCATGGAGGCCAACTATAAGGTACGACCAAAGACGGCCTGTGCCACTGGAGGCACAGCGAGCACGCATCATGGAGGCCAACTATAAGGTACGACCAAAGACGGCCTGTGCCATTGCTGCAGTGTTTCTTCTGAGTCTCTCTAATTAGTAATATTAATAGTAGCTGTCCGCTTAAAAACAGCGAGTATTTGTCATCGTTTGGCCATCGTGATGAAATATATCCGTCTAATGCCATATATATATATATATATATATATATATATATATATATATATATATATATATATATATATATATATATATAGCAGTATATGTGTAGCATAGATAGCAGTAGATATGTCATCTGTCCATTCAACAATAATCATGAGATTGGAACAATTAATAATAGTTACTACTTTAGATATAATAATATAGATAGCATCTCTCAATTAAAATGCAACAATGGTAACATCGGTTTACTTAACCCTCAGGATGATGTCTGCTCATTTAGTAACAATATTGACTTCTGTCCATCAAGCAAGATTCCTCATAGCGGTAATTTACGATATAATTATCGAAGTTTTCACCACACAGCGCTATTCGTTAACGACAATGTATATTACCTGGGCTGATACGCACAGCGAGTACAGAGAATCGCCACCTAAAAGCTGAGCATAATTTGTGATGCAGCAGTTTTACAGAAAACAGCATTATGTGTACCTGGGCGACATCCTGTGATCGCATAGTGGCGCACCATTGACAGTGAGAGCTATATGTGTTCTGCTCGGTGTTCCAAGTCTGCCGAAGGCCAGTTAGCAACAGCGCGTGGCATCTCGGCATTCGAAGTACTGTGCGAATCAAGAATTATGGCAACGCCCTTCTTGCTGTTTTGAATTGATCGCCAAACCGAACGATTACAGGAGGGTTGGGTATGTGTAAATAAATACCTGTAGCGCATCTACAGCCGGGTATTGAGCGCGTCTTCTCTGATCGTGGCTGTCTGTGCGCCAGCCTAGCAGCAGTCTGCTGACTTTTCGCTTTGGGCGAACGGCAGAACATCTACTGGTGCCCTCTGCATCCTTTGTGTCCGGAGTGATAGCACGCTTGGGCAATTCTTATCTGTCGTATCACAACAGAACAAACAAGCCGGCTTTCAGTTACATTCTGAAGATCCGCATTGATGATGTTTTTGAGCAATTTTTGTTAGCCACTGCAAACGGAATTGCCAAAAACAAACAAGAAAGTAGCACAAGAACAAACTAATATGCTAGACAGCCAACAAAGCAATAAACCTAACGATCCACAAACCAAACAACAAGATATGTCAAAGCAACCAGTTAATCCAGCAGCCAGCCAACTAAAACACACGGGAAGGGTAAATATGTGGCGAGCTTGGTACGCCTTCATATTTATCTCTTTTATCCCGACGTACACTAGGATCGAACCACTCCCGTTTCATCCGTCAGTTGAAACACACAATCATCTCTGGTCCTTGGGGGCTGCATGACAGACCGTTTTAATCAAATACGCTCAGTTTCCATAAATTCAGTGAGTGGTGGGTTGTTTCGAATTCATTATTGTGAACATAAGCCATAAAACCGAAGGTTGGCCCCATCAAAGGCTTTGCAGCTTTCCTTGCTGCCTTCGTCGTACCGTTATAACCGCGGTGTTGACTTGGAGTGTCGAGTATCGGCAGCAAATGTGGTCCGTTAGCACCAGGAGGCCGGGCAGGCCTCCTCCAGTGTAGTCCCTGATGTGGTCTCCAGTGTAGTCCCTGATCTAGTCCCAAATGTGGTCCGTTAGCACCAGGAGGCCGGGCAGGCCCCCTCCAGTGTAGTCCCTGATGTAGTCCTGATGTGGTCGTTAGCACCAGGAGGCCGGGCAGGCCGCCTCCAGTGTAGTCCCTGATGTGGTCTCCAGTGTAGTCCCTGATGTGGTCCGTTAGCACCAGGAGGCCGGGCAGGCCTCCTCCAGTGTAGTCCCTGATGTGGTCTCCAGTGTAGTCCCTGATGTAGTCCCTGATGTGGTCCGTTAGCACCAGGAGGCCGGGCAGGCCCCCTCCAGTGTAGTCCCTCATGCCCGGATTACCAGCACGTCCTAACCGTTTGTTTGAACCGGCGAGGTTTAATTATCAGATATAAACTTCGTCCATTGAACTGAAAGTCTTTCCGTTGACACATTGCTATGTAAGTTTGTATTATATGTGTGCGGCTTTACTCTCCTGTTCTTCGGCATACAAAGCTTCAAAGCAAACTGAGAGGCCTCCGCATGGCCTTTGCGTCAGGCACACTTGACACTGGGGATAATAGTTTCGCACATGATTTCGTCAGTCACGATAATGACGCTGATAGCGCTCCCCATATAGCACATGTGACGGTGACATTGTTTCCAATAGTGAAGCCAAATAGAGATGATGACGGTGTCGACGTCTTTTCGTTGCGACAGATGCACATGATGACGATGACGATGACGATGACGATGACGATGACGATGACGATGACGATGACGATGACGATGACGATGACGATGACGATGACGATGACGATGACGATGACGATGACGATGACGATGACGATGACGATGACGATGACGATGACGATGACGATGACGATGACGATGACGATGACGATGACGATGACGATGACGATGACGATGACGATGGTGAGGATCACTATGATGATGCTGCTGCTGTTGATTATGATGATGAGATTATATTAATTGTGAGAACATGACCATACTAATACATAGTATCGCTTCTTCCAGTGACTGCAGGGGCAGATGAATGTGATGATGATGTTTCCCGTGCAGATGCATGACGCATCGATAATGATGATGATGGTGATGCTGGTGATGATGCTGGTGATGATGATGATAATGATGATGATGGTGATGGTGATGGTGATGTTGATGGTGATGGTGATGGTGATAGTGATGGTGATGGTGATGGTGATGGTGATGGTGAAGGTGATGGCGATGGCGATGGCGATGGCGATGGCGATGGCGATGGTGATGGCGATGGCGATTACGATGGCGATGGTTTTAATGACGCCGCGTTGGCGTCATGCAAATATGGTGAACCAAATGACGCTTCCCGTAGAGATTCATGGCCTATGGATGATGACAATGATAATGGTTTTGATGATCTTTCACACGGTGGGATCAAGCAAAGGTGATGAGGTTGACGATGTTTCCCACAGTGGCGGCAGGCGCGGATGATGATGGGGTACGCCTGCAGGCAGCTGGCGGTGGCTGTTCAGAAGTGGCTCGATCTCCCCAGCATTCCAGCAGAGTGAGAACATTTCTGTCTTTCAGTATAGGGATTGGCCTAAATTTCACAGAGGAATAATTCACAGAGAAATGTTCCTCTGAGTGATCTTTGCTTGCTCATTCCGGTAGTATTGCTCATTGCTCATATCTGGCCTGGTAGTCCAGATAATGACACACAATCACACACTGATGTACCCCAGCTTGTATGTAATGCCAACTTGTCGCAATATTCATTACAAATGCAAGAAAAGGCTCCATTGCACACCATAAGTGAGCAAAGGCGCTGTTCATAAGCGTTCCACATCATGCGACAGAACAACTCACCCGGCAGCGAACGCACCTCTGAAGAACAATGTCAGACGCCAACAGGTGGAGAGTGAAAGTTCGCTTCTGAACACCGTTGACTGCACATAGGAGCGCCGGTTGGTTGTCACGTGAGCTCGATGCTGGCGCGATGAAACACTCACGGCAGTACCGATGACTGACCGCCCGCCAGGAGTCTGGAGGTTCGCTACACGATGGCGGCCGAGACCAGGAACAATCTGGTGGCTGCCTCGCAGAACATCGAGGCGGCGCACCGCTACCTGAGCAACGTCGTCTTCCCCTACTGCAACCAGGACGAGGTGGACACACTGAACAAGGTGGGGATACACATGAGCTGCAGGTGCACGGTCAAGGCGAGGACACACATCAGCTGAAGGTGCACAGTCAAAGTGAGGACACACATCAGCTGAAGGTGCACGATGAAGGTGAGGACACACATCAGTTGAAGGTGCACGGTGAAGGTGAGGACACACATCAGCTGAAGGTGCACGGTCAAGGTGAGGTCACACATCAGCTAAATGTGCACGGTCAAGGTGAGGTCACACATCAGCTATAGATGCACGGTCAAGGTGAGGTCACACATCATCTATAGGTGCACGGTCAAGGTGAGGTCACACATCAGCTAAAGGTGCACGATCAAGGTGAGGTCACACATCAGCTATAGGTGCACGGTCAAGGTGAGGTCACACATCAGCTAAAGGTGCACGGTCAATGTGAGGTCACACATCAGCTGAAGGTGCACGGTCAAGATGAGGTCACACATCAGCTATAGGTGCACGGTCAATGTGAGGACACACATCAGCTGAAGGTGCACGGTCAAGGTGAGGACACACATCAGCTGAAGGTGCACGGTCAAGGTGAGGACACACATCAGCTAAAGGTGCACGGTCAAGGTGAGGACACACATCAGGTAAAGGTGCACCGTCAAGATGAGGACACACGCAATAACATAAACAGCACATTCAACGAAATAGCTAGTAGCACAAATATATGAGTGTACAGTCATCGAGGCAAGGGATTCACCGGGAAGAGCCGGGGTCACACTGAAAACAAAATGGAAGATAACTCAACAAAGTGAGAGAGTAATTACCGCGAAGCAACACAACATTCCAGAAGGTGATGTTACTGTAAATATGGCGAGGAGGCCTGCCCATCAGCATCCAGTAACACTGATCAGACACGAGAGGACAAAACCAGAATTTTGTGACATGGCCTCAGCGGTCAGGAGTATTACCTATGATGAACTTACTAAGTGACCGTACATGGACTAATCTCTGAGACCTTGTAGTAATTCGGTGTCATCCTCTTATCTAAATTGAAAGGGCAATTGGGATCATTGGTGGGAGATACTTCTCATGTTTTCGAACTTTGGGACATCACAAATTATATAGCAATATAATGCTTGTAATATAATGTCCTTTCCTCAGAATATTGGGAGCAAATGTACGCTTTAAAAAAAATATGTGGACATGCCACCGTAGCCCCAATAGAGAACATCGTCGCCGTAGTTTTGGGAACGCGGCCACATCAGCAGGCACTTGGTTATGAAGTCAGCTACACTTCACCAGCTAAACAGACTGTGTCTAGGCAACAGGCGCCCGGTATGATGGCACCACTCCGGCGCAAATGACACCGATATCTGGGATCTCAGCATAAGGCTCCTCTTGCTAGTCCATGCTCGCTCAGGCAGCCAGTCCAACACAGTCACCTTCATCTTGACACATGCTATAATATAACCATACGGGTTCTGCGTGCTATATTCGGGTGTGATCCAACCAGGCAGATTCTGCAGACCATCGTCCCCTGGTGCAGTCCGGCCGTACAGGTCCTGTAAACTACCGTACCCTGGTCCATTCCAACCATACAGGTTCTCCAAACCACCCTCCCCTTGTGGTCCCCCCCCAGGTCTGTAAACTACCGTACCCTGGTCCATTCCAACCACACAGGTTCTGCAGGCCATCGTCCCCTGGTGCAGTCCGGCCGTACAGGTCCTGTAAACTACCGTACCCTGGTCCATTCCAACCACACAGGTTCTGCAGGCCACCACAACTTGTAGTCCATCAAGACGGATGTTGCAGGCCACCATACCCTGGCTGTGCATGTTCAGAAGACCACAATGGTCTGCTCTAAGTGTCGCGTTCAGTGGTACGGCATCGAGGGTCCGCATGGCCGGACCATGTGTGTGTCGTATCCGGTGGTACCGCGCCGTGGGCCGACATGGCCGGACCATGTGTGTGTCGTGTCCGGTGGTACCGCGCTGTGGGCCGACATGGCCGGACCATGTGTGTGTCGTGTCCGGTGGTACCGCGCCGTGGGTCGACATGGCCGGACCATGTGTGTGTCGTGTCCGGTGGTACCGCGCCGTGGGCCGACATGGCCGGACCATGTGTCGCAGCGTCAGCGCACCGTAACCGTGCCACTCACGTGCCCCCCAGGCCACCTCTATGTTAGAGGGTGTCCACCGCGCCGTGGGCGGACATGGCCGGACCATGTGTGTGTCGTGTCCGGTGGTACCGCGCCGTGGGCGGACATGGCCGGACATGTGTTTTGTGTGTACCACGCCGTGGGCCGACATGGCCGGACCATGTGTGTGTCGTGTCCGGTGGTACTGCGCCGTGGGCCGACATGGCCGGACCATGTGTCGCAGCGTCAGCGCAGCGTAACCGTGCCACTCACGTGCCCCCCAGGCCACCTCGTACGTGTTCACCGACATGCAGTCCGAGGAGCGGCACGCACACGCCAGCCAGTGCTACGAGATCACCCACAAGCGTGCCGCCGCCCTGCTGCAGTGGTTCGATCAGGTGTGTGACGTCACACTGCCCCCGTCACGTGTGTCGTAACTGTCAGCTCGTGACCCTTCGATCGTGCTTCACGACCGGCTGGCATCTTGTGGTGGAGGTGTCTCGGCCCTGTTGTGGTGTACCGCCACAGTGTGATGCCTCATAGCACTGTGGCCACCGTCCAGCGTGGGACAACACGCCTGTGTACTGAGGCGCAGCCCACTGCACTATCCGTGCCCGGGTAACCACACTGTGGCCACCGTCCAGAGTGTGACAACACGCCTGTGTACTGAGGCGCAGCCCACTGCACTATCCGTGCCCGGGTAACCACACTGTGGCCACCGTCCAGAGTGTGACAACACGCCTGTGTACTGAGGCGCAGCCCACTGCACTATCCGTGCCCGGGTAACCACACTGTGGCCACCGTCCAGCGTGTGACAACACGCCTGTGTACTGAGGCGCAGCCCACTGCACTATCCGTGCCCGGGTAACCACACTGTGGCCACCGTCCAGAGTGTGACAACACGCCCGTGTACTGAGGCCCAGCCCACAGCACTATCCGTGCCCGGGTAACCACACTGTGGCCACCGTCCAGAGTGTGACAACACGCCTGTGTACTGAGGCGCAGCCCACTGCACTATCCGTGCCCGGGTAACCACACTGTGGCCACCGTCCAGAGTGTGACAACACGCCTGTGTACTGAGGCGCAGCCCACTGCACTATCCGTGCCCGGGTAACCACACTGTGGCCACCGTCCAGCGTGTGACAACACGCCTGTGTACTGAGGCGCAGCCCACTGCACTATCCGTGCCCGGGTAACCACACTGTGGCCACCGTCCAGAGTGTGACAACACGCCTGTGTACTGTGGTGCAGCCACCTGCACTATCCGTGCCCGGGTAACCACTTAGCCCAATAAGTAATGCCCGACACGTCGCGAACGGCCATCGAGGAGAACGTCTGAATGGTGGCGGACGCAGCTGTGACGTCAAAGGAGGCCGCTCAATACGACTGACCGCTGCCGAGCGGCGGCGGCCGCCAGCCTCGTGACGACTGGGGGCGGCCAGCCAGGTGTGTGTTCAGTCAACCACTGCCTTGTGATGACTGGGGGCGGCCAGCTAGGTGTGTGTTCAGTCCACCACTGCCTCGTGACGACTGGGGGCGGCCAGCCAGGTGTGTGTTCAGTCCACCACTGCCTCGTGACGACTGGGGGCGGCCAGCTAGGTGTGTGTTCAGTCCACCACTGCCTTGTGACGACTGGGGGCGGCCAGCCAGGTGTGTGTTCAGTCCATCACTGCCTCGTGACGACTGGGGGCGGCCAGCTAGGTGTGTGTTCAGTCCATCACTGCCTCGTGACGACTGGGGGCGGCCAGCTAGGTGTGTGTTCAGTCCACCACTGCCTCGTGACGACTGGGGGCGGCCAGCTAGGTGTGTGTTCAGTCCACCACTGCCTCGTGACGACTGGGGGCGGCCAGCCAGGTGTGTGTTCAGTCCACCACTGCCTTGTGATGACTGGGGGCGGCCAGCTAGGTGTGTGTTCAGTCCACCACTGCCTTGTGATGACTGGGGGCGGCCAGCTAGGTGTGTGTTCAGTCCACCACTGCCTTGTGTGATGACTGGGGGCGGCCAGCTAGGTGTGTGTTCAGTCCACCACTGCCTTGTGATGACTGGGGGCGGCCAGCCAGGTGTGTGTTCAGTCCACCACTGCCTTGTGATGACTGGGGGCGGCCAGCCAGGTGTGTGTTCAGTCCACCACGCCTTGTGGTGACTGGGGGCGGCCAGCTAGGTTTATGTTCAGTCCACCACTGCCTTGTGGTGACTGGGGGCGGCCAGCCAGGTGTGTGTTCAGTCCACCACTGCCTTGTGACGACTGGGGGCGGCCAGCCAGGTGTGTGTTCAGTCCACCACCGCCGAGCGCCGGCCTCGTGACGACTGGGGGCGGCCAGCTAGGTGTGTGTTCAGTCCACCACTGCCTTGTGTGATGACTGGGGGCGGCCAGCTAGGTGTGTGTTCAGTCCACCACTGCCTCGTGACGACTGGGGGCGGCCAGCTAGGTGTGTGTTCAGTCCACCACTGCCTTGTGACGACTGGGGGCGGCCAGCTAGGTGTGTGTTCAGTCCACCACTGCCTTGTGTGATGACTGGGGGCGGCCAGCTAGGTGTGTGTTCAGTCCACCACTGCCTCGTGACGACTGGGGGCGGCCAGCTAGGTGTGTGTTCAGTCCACCACTGCCCTGTGATGACTGGGGGCGGCCAGCTAGGTGTGTGTTCAGTCCACCACTGCCCTGTGACGACTGGGGGCGGCCAGCTAGGTGTGTGTTCAGTCCACCACTGCCCTGTGATGACTGGGGGCGGCCAGCCAGGTGTGTGTTCAGTCCACCACTGCCTTGTGATGACTGGGGGCGGCCAGCCAGGTGTGTGTTCCGTCCACCACTGCCTCGTGACGACTGGGGGCGGCCAGCTAGGTGTGTGTTCAGTCCACCACTGCCTTGTGACGACTGGGGGCGGCCAGCTAGGTGTGTGTTCAGTCCACCACTGCCTTGTGTGATGACTGGGGGCGGCCAGCTAGGTGTGTGTTCAGTCCACCACTGCCTCGTGACGACTGGG
This sequence comes from Ashinkailepas kermadecensis, assembly GCA_034440615.1. NCBI lineage: Eukaryota > Metazoa > Arthropoda > Thecostraca > Neolepadidae > Ashinkailepas > Ashinkailepas kermadecensis. The sequence goes on from JAOTOM010003206.1 coordinate 10,189, forward strand.
GGCGGCCAGCTAGGTGTGTGTTCAGTCCACCACTGCCCTGTGATGACTGGGGGCGGCCAGCTAGGTGTGTGTTCAGTCCACCACTGCCTTGTGATGACTGGGGGCGGCCAGCCAGGTGTGTGTTCAGTCCACCACTGCCTTGTGATGACTGGGGGCGGCCAGCTAGGTGTGTGTTCAGTCCATCACTGCCTTGTGATGACTGGGGGCGGCCAGCTAGGTGTGTGTTCAGTCCACCACTGCCTTGTGATGACTGGGGGCGGCCAGCTAGGTGTGTGTTCAGTCCACCACTGCCTCGTGACGACTGGGAGGCGGCCAGCCAGGTGTGTGTTCCGTCCACCACTGCCTTGTGATGACTGGGGGCGGCCAGCTAGGTGTGTGTTCAGTCCACCACTGCCTTGTGATGACTGGGGGCGGCCAGCTAGGTGTGTGTTCAGTCCACCACTGCCTCGTGACGACTGGAGGCGGCCAGCCAGGTGTGTGTTCCGTCCACCACTGCCTTGTGATAACTGGGGGCGCCCAGCTAGGTGTGTGTTCAGTCCACCACTGCCTTGTGATGACTGGGGGCGCCCAGCTAGGTGTGTGTTCAGTCCACCACTGCCTCGTGACGACTGGAGGCGGCCAGCTAGGTGTGTGTTCAGTCCACCACTGCCTCGTGACGACTGGGGGCGGCCAGCTAGGTGTGTGTTCAGTCCACCACCGCCGAGCGCCGGCCTCGTGACGACTGGGGGCGGCCAGCTAGGTGTGTGTTCAGTCCACCACTGCCTTGTGGTGACTGGGGGCGGCCAGCTAGGTGTGTGTTCCGTCCACCACTGCCTTGTGATGACTGGGGGCGGCCAGCCAGGTGTGTGTTCAGTCCACCACTGCCTTGTGATGACTGGGGGCGGCCAGCTAGGTGTGTGTTCAGTCCACCACTGCCTCGTGACGACTGGGGGCGGCCAGCTAGGTGTGTGTTCAGTCCACCACTGCCTTGTGATGACTGGGGGCGGCCAGCTAGGTGTGTGTTCAGTCCACCACTGCCTCGTGACGACTGGGGGCGGCCAGCTAGGTGTGTGTTCAGTCCACCACTGCCCTGTGACGACTGGGGGCGGCCAGCTAGGTGTGTGTTCAGTCCACCACTGCCCTGTGATGACTGGGGGCGGCCAGCCAGGTGTGTGTTCAGTCCACCACTGCCTTGTGATGACTGGGGGCGGCCAGCCAGGTGTGTGTTCCGTCCACCACTGCCTCGTGACGACTGGGGGCGGCCAGCTAGGTGTGTGTTCAGTCCACCACTGCCTTGTGACGACTGGGGGCGGCCAGCTAGGTGTGTGTTCAGTCCACCACTGCCTTGTGTGATGACTGGGGGGCGGCCAGCTAGGTGTGTGTTCAGTCCACCACTGCCTCGTGACGACTGGGGGCGGCCAGCTAGGTGTGTGTTCAGTCCACCACTGCCCTGTGATGACTGGGGGCGGCCAGCTAGGTGTGTGTTCAGTCCACCACTGCCTTGTGATGACTGGGGGCGGCCAGCTAGGTGTGTGTTCAGTCCACCACTGCCTTGTGATGACTGGGGGCGGCCAGCTAGGTGTGTGTTCAGTCCACCACTGCCTTGTGATGACTGGGGGCGGCCAGCTAGGTGTGTGTTCAGTCCACCACTGCCTTGTGATGACTGGGGGCGGCCAGCTAGGTGTGTGTTCCGTCCACCACTGCCTTGTGACGACTGGAGGCGGCCAGCCAGGTGTGTGTTCCGTCCACCACTGCCTTGTGATGACTGGGGGCGGCCAGCCAGGTGTGTGTTCAGTCCACCACTGCCTTGTGATGACTGGGGGCGGCCAGCTAGGTGTGTGTTCAGTCCACCACTGCCTCGTGACGACTGGAGGCGGCCAGCCAGGTGTGTGTTCCGTCCACCACTGCCTTGTGATAACTGGGGGCGCCCAGCTAGGTGTGTGTTCAGTCCACCACTGCCTTGTGATGACTGGGGGCGCCCAGCTAGGTGTGTGTTCAGTCCACCACTGCCTTGTGATGACTGGGGGCGGCCAGCCAGGTGTGTGTTCCGTCCACCACTGCCTTGTGACGACTGGGGGCGGCCAGCTAGGTGTGTGTTCAGTCCACCACTGCCTTGTGACGACTGGGGGCGGCCAGCTAGGTGTGTGTTCAGTCCACCACTGCCTTGTGATGACTGGGGGCGGCCAGCTAGGTGTGTGTTCAGTCCACCACTGCCTCGTGACGACTGGGGGCGGCCAGCTAGGTGTGTGTTCAGTCCACCACTGCCCTGTGATGACTGGGGGCGGCCAGCTAGGTGTGTGTTCAGTCCACCACTGCCTTGTGATGACTGGGGGCGGCCAGCTAGGTGTGTGTTCAGTCCACCACTGCCTTGTGATGACTGGGGGCGGCCAGCTAGGTGTGTGTTCAGTCCACCACTGCCTTGTGATGACTGGGGGCGGCCAGCTAGGTGTGTGTTCAGTCCACCACTGCCTTGTGATGACTGGGGGCGGCCAGCTAGGTGTGTGTTCAGTCCACCACTGCCTCGTGACGACTGGAGGCGGCCAGCCAGGTGTGTGTTCCGTCCACCACTGCCTTGTGATGACTGGGGGCGGCCAGCTAGGTGTGTGTTCAGTCCACCACTGCCTTGTGATGACTGGGGGCGGCCAGCTAGGTGTGTGTTCAGTCCACCACTGCCTCGTGACGACTGGAGGCGGCCAGCCAGGTGTGTGTTCCGTCCACCACTGCCTTGTGATAACTGGGGGCGCCCAGCTAGGTGTGTGTTCAGTCCACCACTGCCTTGTGATGACTGGGGGCGCCCAGCTAGGTGTGTGTTCAGTCCACCACTGCCTCGTTACGACTGGAGGCGGCCAGCTAGGTGTGTGTTCAGTCCACCACTGCCTCGTGACGACTGGGGGCGGCCAGCTAGGTGTGTGTTCAGTCCACCACCGCCGAGCGCCGGCCTCGTGACGACTGGGGGCGGCCAGCTAGGTGTGTGTTCAGTCCACCACTGCCTTGTGGTGACTGGGGGCGGCCAGCTAGGTGTGTGTTCCGTCCACCACTGCCTTGTGATGACTGGGGGCGGCCAGCCAGGTGTGTGTTCAGTCCACCACTGCCTTGTGATGACTGGGGGCGGCCAGCTAGGTGTGTGTTCAGTCCACCACTGCCTCGTGACGACTGGGGGCGGCCAGCTAGGTGTGTGTTCAGTCCACCACTGCCTTGTGATGACTGGGGGCGGCCAGCTAGGTGTGTGTTCAGTCCACCACTGCCTCGTGACGACTGGGGGCGGCCAGCTAGGTGTGTGTTCAGTCCACCACTGCCCTGTGACGACTGGGGGCGGCCAGCTAGGTGTGTGTTCAGTCCACCACTGCCCTGTGATGACTGGGGGCGGCCAGCCAGGTGTGTGTTCAGTCCACCACTGCCTTGTGACGACTGGGGGCGGCCAGCTAGGTGTGTGTTCCGTCCACCACTGCCTCGTGACGACTGGGGGCGGCCAGCTAGGTGTGTGTTCAGTCCACCACTGCCTTGTGACGACTGGGGGCGGCCAGCTAGGTGTGTGTTCAGTCCACCACTGCCTTGTGTGATGACTGGGGGCGGCCAGCTAGGTGTGTGTTCAGTCCACCACTGCCTTGTGACGACTGGGGGCGGCCAGCTAGGTGTGTGTTCAGTCCACCACTGCCTTGTGATGACTGGGGGCGGCCAGCTAGGTGTGTGTTCAGTCCACCACTGCCTTGTGATGACTGGGGGCGGCCAGCTAGGTGTGTGTTCCGTCCACCACTGCCTTGTGATGACTGGGGGCGGCCAGCTAGGTGTGTGTTCAGTCCACCACTGCCTTGTGATGACTGGGGGCGGCCAGCTAGGTGTGTGTTCAGTCCACCACTGCCTTGTGACGACTGGGGGCGGCCAGCTAGGTGTGTGTTCAGTCCACCACTGCCTCGTGACGACTGGAGGCGGCCAGCTAGGTGTGTGTTCCGTCCACCACTGCCTTGTGATGACTGGGGGCGGCCAGCTAGGTGTGTGTTCAGTCCACCACTGCCTTGTGATGACTGGGGGCGGCCAGCTAGGTGTGTGTTCAGTCCACCACTGCCTCGTGACGACTGGGGGCGGCCAGCTAGGTGTGTGTTCCGTCCACCACTGCCTTGTGATAACTGGGGGCGCCCAGCTAGGTGTGTGTTCAGTCCACCACTGCCTTGTGATGACTGGGGGCCAGCTGGGTGTGTTAGTCACCCGCCTCGTTACGACTGGGGGCGGCCAGCTAGGTGTGTGTTCAGTCCACCACTGCCTCGTGACGACTGGGGGCGGCCAGCTAGGTGTGTGTTCAGTCCACCACCGCCGAGCGCCGGCCTCGTGACGACTGGGGGCGGCCAGCTAGGTGTGTGTTCAGTCCACCACTGTGTAGGCGTGGCCAGCGGACACACGGCGCAGCGGTTCCTCAGCGCTGGGCCCAAAACAAACACCGATTGGTTACTGCGGTCTGGCTTATCTCTATGAACTGTGCCAGTGTTGAGAAACCACTTTTCAAGCAGCTATCGAGATCGCTTCAGTTCAGTCAGCTGTTGCACGCAATTGTCACAGTGGGGATGCTGACGGTACCGAAACCTGCCCATTACTATTATTTTTAGACACGTCATCTTGGCGTTCGAAGATTCCAGTGAGTTCCTTGATGCATGTTATGCCCAATCTTCGCTCATTATTACTGGAGTTAGAGCGATTCACAACTTTATGTACACTTTCAGACAATCTATATATTGGTGAAGACACTTGTGGTGCCATATTTGGACAACACCTGTGGGGCTACAAGTCCCTTGACTTAGGTTATGGCGGTTTGAACAAATAGCAGTACTAGGGATATCCATTGCCATTAGAATGTCATCGTCAGTTAGTCAATTCCTAACATCTTAGAACACTTATCTTAGCTTCCTAAAACAACCATGGGTGCCAAAGTACGCTAGGCGGTGCCGGATTGAGGTCGATGGGCGCCAGCCAGACCAAATGGGCGTCAGTTGATTACTAACCTGCTCTCACCACCTCTGCTGGATGACCACCACCTCCGCTGGATGACCACCACCTCCGCTGGATGACCACTACCCCCACTGAATGACCTCCGCTGGACGACTTTCGCTGGATGACCACCACCTTCGCTGGATTGCATTGTTTTTATCCACAGCATAATGGCGAAAGTTGAAAGTTATCGAGAACCATTTGAAATTCTACTTCAGAATGAGATATCAGGACTAAATGCCGAAAGCTTGGGCCCCCACTACTTTGTTCTAAATGCAGGAACTGTCCGCCGAGCGCTGCTTTGCATATGCTATGCCCAGATGAGCTATCTCCAGAGCACGGAACAGCAAGTAACAAATTGCTTAGCATATCTGACCACTATCCAGGAACACGTCTAACATGGTAACTAAAGGGGGGGGGTGTAAAACTCCCCAGTTACGGCTCCTGCCCCCTCCCCATTCTCACAATCAGAGGACGTTTCCAATTGCTTTAGCATTACTGCAGGGGCATCATTCGGCTGGGCGGCCACGATGTCCCACGCCGTACCCAATGGACACGCCCCCCCCAACACTCATAATTAGGCTGGGCGGCCACGATGCCCCACGCCGTACCCAATGGACACCCCCCAACACTCATAATTCGGCTGGGCGGCCACGATGCCCCACGCCGTACCCAATGGACACCCCCCCCCCCTCCCCCAACACTCATAATTCGGCTGGGCGGCCACGATGCCCCACGCCGTACCCAATGGACACGCCCCCCCCCCCCCAACACTCAAAATATCTTAGACTAGTTCCTGCCACTATCAGTGCGGGAACTATCACTATCAGTGCGTCACTATTCCTGCCACTATCAATGCGCATGTGTTTTATATTTTACGTATGCTGACAGAGGATGATTCTGTTCCACGGATGCTGACAGGCGATGATTCTGTTCACGGAAGCTGACATGAGATGATTCTGTTCCACGGATATCGACAGGCGATGATTCTGTTCCACGGATATCGACAGGAGATGTTCTGTTCCACGGATACCGGCAGATAATGCAAACTGCTCTTAGAAGAGTTCCTCAGTAACCTGAATACTATTGTTGAATAGTGGCTAATACAGCGAGTGCACTTTCATTAATTACTTGCATTAACTGCTTGCTGGCCAAATTGTCAGGCTGATGCAATCAGTCGAGCGGCGAAAGTGCATGCAAACCCTGGCGGAACCGATCGCATCCACTAATTCCAAACAAGACCATTTATACAATTAATGCACTTCGCAGGCTGCAGTACATTTAATTAGGCGCGTGTTGTCCTGTCACTGGGCTGGCACACCACTACACTAACCTCTGTATGAAAATCGATTGCAGGCGGCGGCGTCATTGTAACAGAGAGCGGGAGGGGGGTCGGGGGCCTGCAGTTGGACAGGTGGCCACGGGCGGTTTGCCGGCTTTAGGCAGACTATCGACACAGCACGGCCACGCACAAACACACCGGGCGTCGTCCGACACCAGCGGCCACCACAGCACGGCCACGCACCAACACACCGGGCGTCGTCCGACACCAGCGGCCACCACAGCACGGCCACGCACCAACACACCGAGCGTCGTCCGACACCAGCGGCCACCACAGCACGGCCACGCACCAACACACCGGGCGTCGTCCGACACCAGCGGCCACCACAGCACGGCCACGCACCAACACACCGAGCGTCGTCCGACACCAGCGGCCACCACAGCACGGCCACGCACCAACACACCGGGCGTCGTCCGACACCAGCGGCCACCACAGCACGGCCACGCACCAACACACCGGGCGTCGTCCGACACCAGCGGCCACCACAGCACGGCCACGCACCAACACACCGGGCGTCGTCCGACACCAGCGGCCACCACAGCACGGCCACGCACCAACACACCGGGCGTCGTCCGACACCAGCGGCCACCACAGCACGGCCACGCACCAACACACCGGGCATCGTCCGACACCAGCGGCCACCACAGCACGGCCACGTACCAACACACCGGGCGTCGTCCGACACCAGCGGCCACCACAGCACGGCCACGCACCAACACACCGAGCGTCGTCCGACACCAGCGGCCACCACAGCACGGCCACGTACCAACACACCGGGCGTCGTCCGACACCAGCGGCCACCACAGCACGGCCACGCACCAACACACCGGGCGTCGTCCGACACCAGCGGCCACCACAGCACGGCCACGCACCAACACACCGGGCGTCGTCCGACACCAGCGGCCACCACAGCACGCCGCCTGCACATGTTTACTCTGCGCTGAGCTCGGCTGAGCTCGGTGTGCGTATGCTGGTCTGTGTATGTGGGTGGTTGCAGGTGTGTGTATAAGTGTGGGGGGAGGTTTGTGTGGGTGTGTGTATGTGTGTGCGTGTGTATGTGTAGGTGTGTGTGGGGGAGGGGTGGAGAGGTTTGTGTGTGTGTGTGCGTGTGTATGTGTAGGTATGTGTGGTGGTGTATGTCTGTGTGTAGGTGTACGTAGGTGTGCGTAGGTGTGTGCAAGTGTGTGCAGGTGTGTACAGGTGTATACAGGTGTGTTCAGGTGTGTGCAGGTGGGTGCAGGTGTGTGCAGATGCATGTAGGTTTGTGTAGGTGTGTGTAGTTGTGTAGGTGTGTGTAGGCATAGGTGTGCATAGGTGTAGGTTATATGCAGGTGTGTGTGTGTGTGTGTGTACGGGTGTGTGTGATTTGGGGTGTAGGTGTGTGGGGGGGTGGATTTGTGGGGGGGTTGATGTGCGGATATGTGTGCACAGGTGTGTGTGTGTGTGTGTGTGTGTGTGTGTGTGTGAATGTCGGCGTTTGTATTGTGTGGGGTATGTACGTTTGCGGCTGTGTGATTTTCGGTGACGACTTCTATGGTTCGGTCGGCGCGTGACCATTCACAGCCTATGCATTTTGAGCGGCTGGCCATTGTGGCGGCCGCGCCGGCCGTTTCGGCAGCGGCGACGATAACGGCGCATGCATCAGAGCGGCGCGATGGCAGCTCGAGTGTGACAGCTGCCCACGAGCGACAGACACGTGTACGACAGACACGTGTACGTGCTCTCCGGCCGGCGGTGGGCTGGCGGATCATGTGTCGCTTCGTGAAAAGATTGGTATAAGTTGCTGGTTCAATGATGAGCCATTGATTGCCTTCATTAGATGATGCTGATGATGCTGATGACGCTGATGATGGTGATGACGCTGATGATGGTGATGATGCTGATGATGGTGATGATGCTGATGATGGTGATGATGCTTTTCGGTCATTCGTGCAGCGGCGAAGAGTTTTATTGTCAGTAATTTGTGCATAAAACATCTGGAATTCCATCCCATACTGATTTCTTGTGTCCTGTGTCTGTGTGTGTGCGCGCGCGTGTGTGTGTGTGTGTGTGTGTGTGTGTGTGCGCGCGTGTGTGTGTGTGTGTGTGTGTGTGTGCATGCATGTGCGTGTATGTGTGTGTATGTGTGTGCATGCATGTGTATGTATGTGTGTGTATGTGTGTGCTTACTTGAAGTATGGACTGACATCCTTTATTTGGCAGGGAAAATTGAAGAAAACCCTCACATTGGAAAACAATTGAAGTATCCTTCACATTGTGTTATGAGTTAGAAAAAGTTGAGTTATATAAGAAACCCTTAGCTTTAATATTATAATTTCCCCATATTATTCAATCACACCATGGCGGACATTTAATATCAGATAAATATCGCAACGCAACGAATGACCCAACGGAATTATGATGATAAATGTAGCTATGTAAACATTAGGTCATCAATTATCTTGGACGAATGGAGAATGTAATAACCAAATTTAATCCACTCCCTTTCTTCACAATGCTCATGTCTTTTAGCTCTTTAGTGTTTCATAGGCGGAAACTAAAGTAGACCAGCCAGTGGTGTATATAAAATAATCAGTTGGTGTAAGAGGAGGGTATGGAAAAATGTTCTTACCTGGCTTATTTCGTTCTATTATATTTTTATGTTATACAAAAATCCCCATCATTGGCTTACGGTGAGTGAAACATCTCGTAGAAAATAAGCCACTGTGACAAAGTAATAAACTAAAAAATGGATGCAGTGATTCCGATTATGTGGTGGGATTTGTTTTACAACGTCCGTACGTACTGCCAAAGTGCCAGAGCCAATACCCCAGGGAGCATACCCAATATAGATGTAGCCATTACAACGTCCGTCCGTACTGCCAAAGTGCCAGAGCCGTTAGGGAGCATACCCAATATAGATGTAGCCATTACAACGTCCGTCCGTACTGCCAAAGTGCCAGAGCCGTCAGGGAGCATACCCAATATAGATGTAGCCATTAGGAGGAGAAATTAGAAAAGTAAACATTATAGTACTAAGTACTATTTGCATTCTCAAACAGCCCACCTCTCTGGATCCGCCACTGAGTATCGAAGGCTGGGTAAGAAGCACAGCAAAAAAGAAACGTACCGACAAAGTGCAGAAAAAACACCAAAATTTGGAGTATTCAGAACCGAAACGAGCTGCCGTCTGGCAGTCGCGATGATGATGTATAATGCATGCACTGCTGCATGAGGTACGGGCACTCGTGTGAAGACAGGATCCAGTGCGAGTCATGCATCGGGTGGGCCTGTGTGCTATGCACCGCCATGACCCCAAACTAGGTCAGCTTCGTATTTAATGTTTGTCGTGATTTAGCAATTGTCGCAGAGCAGTACGGGAGCCGTTTCTTCCAGATCGGGAAGCAAATGGCCAATGCTGCACTACGCGATAGGCGCACATTCTCTTTCCCATGTGGTTGTCAATTAAGATATCACTTTTGCAGAGTTGTGTCTCATTTCCTGCAAATGCTCATTGTGTGCGTATTTGAAGCAGTTGGGTGTGCGTAATACGGGCAGGGATGCTCCATCGACACACGACGCCAGTAATTCCAGAGTTTCGCCCAAAAAATGAACTGGAAAAATATATCAACCAAAATAAGTGCTCGGTCTAGTACACAATTTACCAGGCTACCGATTGATGCCTTCCTTGCCCATACACTATAAGCGAGCTGGCCCCTGCAAATCGTATTCTGTTAGGTGTGTTTTATAGGAGCGTCATACCCTAATCAAATTGGTAATGTTTGTCATTTATCAGTGACCTATGACGATCTAGTTCAAAGGCCAAGGGTACGTGGGCTTAATTTTCTGTCATATCACCTTCATGCCGCCGGTTTTAATGAAATACGGTGTTCAGTTACATCTTAGATCAGTACCCACAATTTGAACCAACACCTAGTTGACTTATGATGACCTGGAAAAGGTCATGTCACACGTGCTCCTGCCTGTCCTGCGATGGGACCCGTCGTCTCATCTTAGATCAGTACCCACAATTTGAACCAACACCTAGCTGACTTATGATGACCTGGAAAAGGTCATGTCACACGTGCTCCTGCCTGTCCTGCGATGGCACCCGTCGTCTCATCTTAACGATATTTTAATTTCATTTGTGCTAGGCAAATCAAATACAATTGGATTCACTGTTTTCCGTCTAAAATTTCAAATGAATTCCGAAGACCTATGTCGACATGAGATGACGTCTGAGATGGTTTGCATTGATTCTACTCTGAGTTGCATTGACCTCATCTGCCACTCTGATCCATACGTGGGCATACAAACACGCTGCAGCTTTTAACTACCAACCGCGCCACCAATATCGAATTCAGAATGTTAAAACGCGAAACCTGGTCACATTGATGACGTCATAGCCAGTGGCTTGGAATGAACTGTTGATGACGCCATAGCAAGTGACTTGGGATGAGCTGTTCATTACGTCATAGCCAGTGACTTGTGATGAACTGTTGATGGCGTCATTGTTAGCAACGTGAGATTAGCTGCTCATGACGTCATAACCAGTGATTTGGGATGAACTGTGAGAAAGGTGTTTGGCAAGAGGTGCATAATTGACAGCCGGAGTTGCACTGACAGGTTGAAGGCGTTGTCGCTTAATTCTCCAATTATCTCGAAAAAAACGGCGGGAGTGCTAAACGTCGCCCCCTCCCCTTCAGTCAATGCCGGGTGGAGGCTCCCAGAAAGTCAAGGAACATGGCTGCAGTGGAGCACCTGTTCCTGCGACCATGGCTGCTGGTGATGAAATGACTACCTCTGTTTTACTGTATTTATTGTGGTGGTTACATCCGTCGATGTTCTACTTAATGACCAACCATTGTGTCTACGTCCAATCATTCATGTCTTCTTTATACTGATAGTGCTGTGCGTTCTTTATGCTCGCAGACAAGTGGCAAACTATTTGACTTTTGGTTATTCTAACTGTCATCACTATCCAAATGACACCTTTCCTTTGTACCTTGACTGACTTAAATTGATTGACTTGTGCTATCTAAATCTCATTATCAATCAATATTTGTTCTTTATGCTCGCAGACAAGTGGCAAACTTGGCAGTCTAGCTCTGATTACGATCAAAACAACACACTTCCCTTGACTTTTGACTCACACAATTTGATCGACTTCTCCAGTTAAATCTGATTATCAGTACCGACACAGTTATCAACTAAGTTGATAGTAATTACGCCTTTCTAGTTATGAAGTGAGAGCTTCAAAGATACGATCCTTAGTAGAAGCCAGGAATTCAGCGCTGGCTGACAAGAATTGCCGGCTGGGATGAAAATCTGAGCTTGGAAGAACAGAGCTGAAAGACAGGGGTCGACCATGGGTGCATGGGTGTCGACCATACCACAGCCAGAGCTGACAGCGAACCTCCGCTTCAGGTCTTATCAACGACAATCATGCAGGACCTGGCTCAGGTCAACAAGCGGGTCAAGGAGACGTCAGTCGCTCTGCGGGAGGAGAGAATCAACCTCATCAAGCTGAAGGTAACGCTTGTTGTCTTCGACTCACACTCCGACGGTCCATTCCGGTCAATGGCACCGTCCAACCGCTCCCAAATAGCCGACGCCATTTGTACGAGAACCTCTCGCTGTGCATTGTTTATCACTGATTTCGCTGCCTCTTTTCCTCGGATACATATTTGGTTTCGCTCGGCGCAGCCAGCGGGTGCTGCCTCCACTGTCAGCGGGTCCAGCCTCCACAGCCAGCGGCTCCTTCCTCCACTGTCTACGTTCCACGAAACAGAAACCACGGATTTCTTTTTAAATAAAGAATTAAACCAACGGGAAGATAATATGGTATTAACCATGAGCACTCTGAGCATTCAGGAAGCAGCTTGATCTAGAAGACATTTGGAAATCCCCTGCTAAATCTAAGACATTTGGGAATCAACCATTCATTTGTAAATAAACCATGAACTACCTGAGACGGCCCTGCCAGGCAGTAGCAATGTTAGGCAGTGGCCATGTCATGTAGTGGCCCTGTTAGGCAGTGGCCCTGTCATGTAGTGGCCCTGTTAGGCAGTGGCTCTGTCATATAGTGGCCCTGTTAGTGATCGTGTCAGGCAGTGGTCATTTCATACAGTGGCCCTGTCATGTAGTGGCCCTGTTAGGCAGTGGCCATGTCATATAGTGGCCCTGTTAGGCAGTGGCTCTGTCATATAGTGGCCCTGTTAGTGACCGTGTCAGGCAGTGGTCATTTCATACAGTGGCCCTGTCATGTAGTGGCCCTGTTAGGCAGTGGCCCTGTCATGTAGTGGCCCTGTTAGGCAGTGACCCTGTCATGTAGTGGCCCTGTTAGGCAGTGGCCATGTCATGTAGTGGCCCTGTTAGGCAGTGGCCATGTCATGTAGTGGCCCTGTTAGGCAGTGGCCCTGTCATGTAGTGGCCCTGTTAGGCAGTGGCCATGTCATATAGTGGCCCTGTTAGGCAGTGGCCCTGTCATGTAGTGGCCCTGTTAGGCAATGGCTCTGTCATATAGTGGCCCTGTTAGGCAGTGGCTCTGTCATATAGTGGCCCTGTTAGGCAGTGGCCCTGTCATGTAGTGGCCCTGTTAGGCAGTGGCTCTGTCATATAGTGGCCCTGTTAGGCAGTGGCCCTGTCATGTAGTGGCCCTGTTAGGCAATGGCTCTGTCATATAGTGGCCCTGTCATGTAGTGGCCCTGTTAGGCAGTGGCCCTGTCATGTAGTGGCCCTGTCATGTAGTGGCCCTGTCATGTAGTGGCCCTGTCATGTAGTGGCCCTGTTAGGCAATGGCTCTGTCATGTAGTGGTCCTGTTAGGCAGTGGCCATGTCATGTAGTGGCCCTGTTAGGCAGTGGCTCTGTCATATAGTGGCCCTGTTAGTGACCGTGTCAGGCAGTGGTCATTTCATACAGTGGCCCTGATAGTGACCCTGTCATACAGCGGCCCTGTCATATAGTGACCATACCATATAGTGGCCCTGTCATACAGTGACCCTGACAGGCAGTGGTCATATCACAAAGTGGCCCTGTCAGGCAGCAGCCATGCCATACAGTGGCCCTGCCATTGGCCCTGCCATACAGTGACCCTGCCATACAGTGGCCCTGCCATACAGTGGCCCTGTCATACAGTGGCTCTGTCATATAGTGGCCCTGTCATACAGTGGCTCTGTCATATAGTGGCTCTGTCATATAGTGGCTCTGTCATATAGTGGCCCTGTCATACAGTGGCTCTGTCATATAGTGGCCCTGTCATACAGTGGCTCTGTCATACAGTGGCCCTGTCATACAGTGGCTCTGTCATATAGTGGCTCTGTCATACAGTGGCTCTGTCATACAGTGGCTCTGTCATGCAGTGGCCCTGTAATACAGTGGCCCTGTCATACAGTGGCCCTGTCATTGGCCCTGTCATACAGTGGCCATGTCATACAGTGGCCCTGTCATACAGTGGCTCTGTCATATAGTGGCTGTGGCAGGCAGTTACCATGTCATATAGTGGTCCTGTTAGGCAGTGGCCCTGTTATACAGTGGCTCTGTCATATAGTGGCCCTGTCATGTAGCTCTGTCAAAAATATACTTATTGACACCTGGCGAAGAATGATGACAGAATCTGCTGCTGGGAAAAACCAGCGGAATAGCGGGCCAATCGCGGCCAATGATGACGCGCTGCGTCCACAGGGTCCCTCCCCGTTGCCTGCATGAGGCAGCCAGTGGGCCATGAGGCAGCCAGTGGGCCATGAGACAGCCAGTGGGCCATGAGACAGCCAGTGGGCCATGAGGCAGCCAGTGGGCCATGAGGAAGCCAGTGGGCCATGAGGCAGCCAGTGGGCCATGAGGCAGCCAGTGGGCCATGAGGAAGCCAGTGGGCCATGAGGAAGCCAGTGGGCCATGAGGCAGCCAGTGGGCCATGAGGAAGCCAGTGGGCCATGAGGAAGCCAGTGGGCCATGAGGCAGCCAGTGGGCTGTCAGTGCCGATTCAATCATCAGCCTGGCATTAATAGGCAGGCTAGACAAATCGATCCCACCTGCGCTGTCGGACCGACACCGCCAACGATGTCGGACCGACCCGGCCAGCGATGTCAGACCGACATCGTCAGTGCTGTTGGACCGACGCCATCCGTGATGTCGGACCGACATCGTCAGTGCTGTCGGACCGACGCCACCCGTGATGTCGGACCGACGCCATCCGTGATGTCGGACCGACGCCCCCAGCGATGTCGGCTGATTTATGATTTCTAAGCGCAGTCTGGATACACAGCATCTGGGGCTACATTCCCTCGCCCTAACATACTACGTAGTGATGCTAACCCTGCCACATCTTGGACTACATCTCCACATCCTGACATATTACCTGGTGACGCAACCCTGCCAAATGTGGGACTACATCTCCTCGTCTTGACATACTACCTGGTGACGCCAACCCTGCCAAATGTGGGACTACATCTCCTCGTCTTGACATACTACCTGGCGACGCCAACCCTGCCAAATGTGGGACTACATCTCCTCGTCTTGACATACTACCTGGTGATGCCAACCCTGCCACATTCTGAAACAATATAACTCAGATTTACTTTAGAGAATATATCAGGAGGTTCAATCCCAATAAAATGAATGCACCTCGCCAATTGGCCTTTTCCAGTTCTAACTTTAGTTCCAACTCTTCAGTTCAACCTGCATTTCTGGTTATAACCGGAGAAGCCCAGTGGGTGAAGGATATTCATTTATTGTGATGAATTCTTCTGGTATATTCCTAGAAGTCATGCTGGTCATAAGGTTGCAGTTCGCATCGGATACACAATGTTGCTTATTGTAACATCGTAACATTGTAACATTGTAACATTGTAATATTGAAAATCTTCAATCCTATGACTAAATTAGCAATCAAGGTGAAAAAAATGTCAGAATCAGGAAATGGCGGTTTTATTTTCCATCGAGGACTTTAAGGTAACCGGATCTGGATAGATAATCAAACACTTGCTTCGAACTCGCGTATTGCAACTATTTATGACGCTAATTTTCGACGCTTACATTGCTTGCCAAGATCAACTTCCACTGTGACGCCCAAAATCAAAATATACCATGACGCACTGATATATTACCATATTTTTACAACTTCAAACAAGCACTCCATGTATGTACAGGCATTGAAACAGGAGAGGGAAGCGTCCATGCACCACTTTCGTTCCCAAACTGTACAGCTATGAACATTAACCTTGTATATGTTCGTATTGGAATTCGGCACCTAACCATTACCTTACCGATTCCAATTCATCGAACGTCGCGCCGTCACCGTTGTTAATCGTCCCTGCGCTACCTCACTTTGTCTGGCGCACGTCACTTTCGCTGTGGCTAAGTGAATGTGATTGAAGCGATATGTCTCCGGCAGTGAATCAGTACAATTTAGCAGACGAACAGACATCGTCACGAGCACTAAGAACTTCCGATTGGCTGGGCAGAGCAGATGCGGCTCGGTCGCAGCTGATGAGCCGCGGCCCACCTGGTCTCCCGGCCCCAGCCCCAGCCCCAGCCCCAGCCACAGCCCCGGCCACAGCCACAGCCCCAACCCCAGCCCCAGCCCCAGCCACAGCCCAGCCCCAGCCCCGGCCACAGCCACAGCCCCAGCCCCGGCCCCAGCCTCAGCACCAGCCCCGGCCACAGCCACAGCCCCGGCCACAGCCACAGCCCCAGCCCCAGCTCCAACCACAGCCCCAGCCACAGCCCCAGCCCCAGCCCCAGCCCCAGCCCCAGCCACAGCCCCAGCCACAGCCCCAGCCACAGCCCCAGCCACAGCCACAGCCCCAGCCACAGCCCCAGCCCCGGCCACAGCCACAGCCACAGCCACAGCCCCAGCCACAGCCACAGCCCCAGCCACAGCCCCAGCCACAGCCCCAGCCACAGCCACAGCCCCAGCCACAGCCCCAGCCCCAGCCACAGCCCCAGCCCCAGCCCCAGCCACAGCCACAGCCACAGCCACAGCCCCAGCCACAGCCACAGCCACAGCCCCAGCCCCGGCCACAGCCACAGCCCCAGCTGTCGGCCGGTCACTATCACACCAGATGACCACCATCCGTCCGCAGGCCAAGCAAATCTGGGGCGACGAGGTGAACGTCGAGATCGACGTTGGAGTCAGTGCCGACGATGACGACCTGAACGCCATGCTGATGCAGGGTGTCAACGACTCGGAGGTGGCAAAGACTGAGCAGACGGTTAGTGGGCTGTAGTGGCTTATAGTTGTATTACGTGCAGTGCTTGTATATGTATATATATATATATATATATATATATATATATATATATATATATATATATATATATATTGTATATACCAATATGCAAATACCTTGATTGTTTTTTTTTTCGCTAAAGAGCATCGAATTCAAAGCTGTGATTGCCCTTTCCAGCTTGACATAGGCTCGGCTGTCATCAGCACTGGCACTTCATGCTTACAGCTAAATTATGCCATTAAAATATACGCCGCATATAGCAAACAGGGACGGCTTTTCTGAATCGCAACCTCGGATGATTTTACACAGTTTCGATGGCCAGCCAGATTCCTGAATCTCACGCCAGTAAATCGGATTTTCCTCCCCAGGCGAGGGATAGAGGGTTTTATTTGCCTGGACATGAAGTTTGAGATGACCGATGCAGTTATCAGCTAGCCTCAGACAATCTGAATCGACCCTAATGCATCTTAGCTTATCTAAGCCATCCTGGAATGATCCGAGTTTGCCCTAGCTAGCCTATGCAGCCCTGGCATGATTTTTTGATATGACACGATCAGACCTGGTTTGACCTGGTTTGACCTGGTCTGGTCTAGGCTGCCCTCGGCTGACTTAGACTGGCTTTGTCTGATCCATCCTGATCTTGACTGTCCTCAGCTGACCTGGGCTGACCTGGACTGGCTTGCTTTGACGTTGTTTCACCTAAGCTGACCTCTGATCTGACTTGATTTCATCCAGCTGGATGTGATCTGATCTGGCTGATTGATCTCATCAAGCCTGCCACGCCTCGCTTGACCTTCTCTGACTTTGTCTGATCTGGTCTGATCTGGTCTGATCTGGTCTGATCTGGTCTGATCTGGTCTGATCTGGTCTGATCTGTGCTGACCTGGCCGCCTGACAGCAGGACGACGTCCGCGCCCAGACGCCGCCACCGCTGACCGCTGATGAGATGGCGCCGATGCCAACCACTGAGGCCATCTTCGGCCAGACCTACGAGCAGTTCAAAGGTGGGCGCCGACACCCACAGCCTCTGAGGCAGGCTCCCACACCGGCGGCAGAGCCCGGATGTCCGCGCGTGCCGGTATGCTGTGGGTTGGTTCATGTTCAAAACGTCACGTCAGTTTCATCTATGTGTGTGTGTACGCGCGCCCGCCCGCTCGCGCGCGCGTGTGTGTGTGTGTGTACGTTTGTGCGTATCTTTGCGTATGTATGTCTGTGCATGTGTTTGTATTTGCGAGATTTAACAAACCGATTCCATAAAATGGATTAATATTTGGTTTGTGTCAGAATACAGTCAGATACATTTCACAAACAAGAGCAAAAATGAAAGCGGCAAGACAACAGTATACAGGGGAAAACCGAACA
This sequence comes from Ashinkailepas kermadecensis, assembly GCA_034440615.1. Classification (NCBI taxonomy): domain Eukaryota; kingdom Metazoa; phylum Arthropoda; class Thecostraca; family Neolepadidae; genus Ashinkailepas; species Ashinkailepas kermadecensis. The sequence continues at coordinate 28,058 of JAOTOM010003206.1, forward strand.
CGTGAAGTCAATTTATAAGACGTTGTTCAGCATCGCGACGAACTCGCCCCGTGTCCGAGAAGCGGAAGTGGCCGGCGGCAGTAGGTTCCAGGCCGAAGTGTTTGCGTGTGTGTGGTAGGTAGGTGTATTTATGTGTGTATAGTGGCGCAGCCAGGGTTGTTCTAAGGGGGGAGGGGCGACCAACAAAAGTGTGATGGAACAGAGAAAGCTTCCGGTCTACGAAGTGTGCCGAAAATGTGGGGTTTTGCGTGGTGGAAATCTCAAAATGTTTGGCTTGATTCGGTGTATTTTTGGGTGCTAAGGGGGCGGTCTTTGGCTGTGGCTATGTGTGTCTGTTTGTGTTCTCCCGTTAACGCACAATAAGTAGCATATTCTTAACAAAAGTCTCCACCAGTGTGAGAACGGCATGTGTGATGGAGATACGCGCGATATGAAAAGTCAACTTAAATAACCACATGAGAACAGCCGGCAAGTTTGTCTGTATAGCTCACAGAAAGTGTACTGTACCGCAATCCACACGTGTGTGCAGGCGCAGCCTAACCATCTGGCCTCTGGCTTTGACGAAATCCTCCAAGTGATAGTTGGCCGGCCGGTTTAAGAATTATCACCGTGAGCAAGCGCATGCATTATTACGGTCCATGCACTCGAACAAGTCTACTCCCGTGCATGTTGTTCTCAGGCTCATCTGCGCGGCCCAGCCAGATCCGGCCCGACCAGATTGTCATGCTTTTCTAAACCTCAATTTATTATTTTCTTACAGCGTTTGTTTGGTGTTTTATTTCCTTCAGTGCCAATTTATTATTATCTTACATCCCCTACTTCCATCACCCCTACTTCCATCACTTTCACCACCGAAAGGTAAAAGCACGCCGTTTTTTTATATTTTACGGTGGTGAAAGAGGCATCCGGTTTTTTAAGTTTGGCTTTGAGAAACGTTTACGAGATTTCTGTGAAATTCGCCGATTTATATTCAAAGAAAAAGTTCCCTGACGGAAATCGTCCGGTGGCGGTCCAGCGCCAGTGGATCAGGGTCAGCCAGTGGACCCCGTCACCACGTGACACCGTGCCACCACGTGACACAGTGTCATCACATGCCACAGTGCCACACCGTGCCACCACGTGATACCGTGCCACCACGTGACACCATGCCACCACGTGACACCGTGCCACCACGTGATACCGTGCCACCACGTGACACCGTGCCACCACGTGATACCGTGCCATTGCGTTACACCGTGCAACCACGTGATACCGTGCCATCACGTGACCTGCACGCCCCGAAGCCGGGCAGTGTCAGTCCCCTGCTGTGTCGGGCAGCCGGGTAGTGTCAGTCCCAGGCCGTGTGTCGGGCAGTGTCAGTCCCCGGCCGTGTGTCGGGCAGCCGGGCAGTGTCAGTCCCCGGCCGTGTGTCAGGCAGCCGGGCAGTGTCAGTCCCCGGCCGTGTGTCAGGCAGCCGGGCAGTGTCAGTCCCCGGCCGTGTGTCGGGCAGCCGGGCAGTGTCAGTCCCCGGCCGTGTGTCAGGCAGCCGGGCAGTGTCAGTCCCCGGCCGTGTGTCGGGCATCCGGGCAGTGTCAGTCCCCTGCTGTGTCGGGCAGCCGGGCAGTGTCAGTCCCCGGCCGTGTGTCGGACAACCGGGCAAGCCTTTTCTCGTCGAACCTGTCTGGAGGCCAAACGAGCATCTTTCCGGTCTTTTTTAAACACACTCACCCATCGAACACCAGCCGCCCAAGTATGGACGCGTATTAGCAGGATCGCGGGAAAATTCTCGTCTGCTCCACTACCTACCTTGCAGGTAGGAGATCGGATAATTTCTGACCCCTCTGACGTTGCAAATGAGATTGGACGTGCATTATCAGAGCGTAGCCTAGAGGGAAGCTCAGATCCACAATTTGTTCATTACGGAATTCGCCATGAACGGTCCACCATAGACTTTTCTACGTCCGAGATACTCCCATATAACGCGCCGTTCACCGAAGCCGAGCTGATTTCCGCCGTTAACGCCCTGCGGAGTGTATCTGAGGGCCCCGATGACGTGCATAACGATATGCTGAAACACCTGCCTTCCAGTGCGCTCCAAGTGCTCCTACAAATTTTCAACCGGCTTTGGGAAAGTGGAGGCTTTCCATCCTCATGAAGAGACACAACAGTAATACCGATCCTGAAGCCTGGCAAGAGCGGATTTGATCCATTACACTATCGACCTATCGCGCTCACATCATCGCTGTGCAAACTCATGGAGAGGATGGTGAACGTTCCTTAATGTGGTTTTTGGAGCACTCCAACATTTTTACGAACGCGCAGTGTGGTTTTATAAAAAACTGGTGTATAGTTGACCATATTTTATCCCTGGACACAGTCATACGAACTGAATTTCAGCGCAAACGACACGTTGGCGCTGTGTTCTTTGATATTGTGGGCGCTTATGATACGACTTGGCGCCACGGCATTCTTCATAAAGGTTTAAGCACGGTATACGTGGACATATGGGCATATTTATACAAAACTTCTTAGCCGATCGATCCTTCTGCGTCCGAGTAGGCAATCGGCTCTCAGATCGATACCCACAGATTAATGGTGTACCTCAGGGCAGCGTTTTGAGCGTGCCGTTGTTTGGAATTATGATAAATGACATTGATGACAACCTCCCAACGACCATCGGGCGATCGCTGTTTGTGGACGACTTCGCGATCTGGTGTCCAGCTTCAAAGATCTCATCCATGGAAAGACAGCTCCAGTCGGCCGTCACACGACTGCAGCGATGGAGTACTGCTAATGGGTTTCGCTTTTCGACTGCAAAAACTGTCTGCATCCATTTCTGCCGGCGGCGACAGTGCTGTCAGGACATGTCGCTCAGCCTTTACAGAGAAACCATCTCATGCAAACCCGTGGTTCGCTTCCTCGGAATGCACTTTGACACGCGACTTACGTATGGAGAACATTTTAAAGTCCTGCGTGAACAGTGTTTTAGATCTATGAACATTTTAAAATGTATATCTCGTACCACCTATGGGGCGGATAGGAAAACTTTACTTCTCCTATGTCGATCTTTGATACGCTCAAGACTTGACTACGCTAGCTTTGTGTATGACTGTGCAAGCGTTTCAGCCAAGCGTACTCTGGACACCATACATCACTCGGGTCTTCGTATTGCGACTGGAGCATTCTGCACCTCGCCAACAGCAAGCCTCCTTGTCGAGACAAATGAACCATCGCTCGCCATGCGTCGTCAGATGCTAGGCACGCGGTATGCTTCAAGCTGGCACAATTTCCAGACCATCCCACATATCAAGCGGTCTTTTCACCCCACACCTTACGTTTGTTTCACCACAGACGGTCTCGACACTTGAATCCGTTCTGTGTAAAAATTCGAGAAATGCTGCAAGATAGTGGGATCACGCTACGTGGTGTTCTCAGAACAACACCCATCAGTACTCCCCCATGGGAATTGACCTCACCAAATGTTGATCTTTCTATAACTGAGACCCGCAAGCAAAGTACTATATGCTCAGAATTGCAAGCACGAGCTCCACAGACCATCGAATCGTACGAGGGGTATACAGCTACGTATACCGATGGATCTAAAACCGATACAGGCGTCGGTAGCGCGTTTGTATGTGATAACACTACTCGGGGTTTTACGCTGCCACTGCATGCATCTGTTTTTACAGCAGAACTGGTGGCCATTGCCAAGGCTCTCTCTTTTATCCAGGTAGGGAACGAGGATTTACACCGGATCTTGTCTGATTCTCTCAGCAGCCTTTCGGCCCTGCAGCGATTTTACCCCCCTAACCCCCTCATACAAGACATCTTGTTGCTCATTTCCTCCTTAGCTCAGGAGGGGAAACGTGTGGTATTGTGCTGGATCCCAAGCCACGTGGGAATTGTTGGAAACGAGCTCGCTGATGCAGCAGCCAAACGCTCGGCGAATGCACGACACGCGCGTCGGTTGCCACTCCCTGCAAGGGACTTTTACCCCAGTATATCTGCTTACCTGCACAACAAGTGGCAGTCTTCCTGGAATGCTGTCCTGGCCAACAAACTGAAAGTATTAAAGCCTCGCCTGGGTGCGTGGCAGTCTTGCTCGCGGCGATCGAGACGTGAGGAGGTGATTCTGTGCCGCCTTCGTCTGAGACACACATATTTTTCACACCGCTACCTTCTATGCTCGAAACAACGACCAGCCTGTCCACGTTGCGGCCACAACCTGTCTGTGGCCCATATTCTTAGCACATGTCATCACCTTGAAACGGAACGTCGCCGCTTCTTTGGAACCCCATCGCCCACCCTGGTGGAACTGTTGGGCGACGGTTCACGGTATGTCGCTGAACTCTTCCCATTCCTTTCTGCGGCTGGATTTGACGTAGTATACTCACCCCAACAAAGGTAGCACGACATCGCAAAATATCGTCACCATGAAATGCCCTAGCATGTTGCGACCCCCAGTCCTCTCATTTACTCGACGCCGATACGTTCACACCTGGCTTGACTGACGACGTTATGGGCGCTGTATAACCTAGGCAGTTGATGCGCCCCTAAACCCCAATAACAACAACGACAGCCGGGCAGTGTCAGTCCCCGGCCGTGTGTCAGGCAGCCGGGCAGTGTCAGTCCCCTGCTGTGTGGGGCATCCGGGCAGTGTCAGTCCCCTGCTATGTCAGGCAGCCGGGCAGTGTCAGTCCCCGGCCGTGTGTCAGGCAGCCGGGCAGTGTCAGTCCCCGGCCGTGTTTCGGGCAGCCGGGCAGTGTCAGTCCCCGGCCGTGTGTCAGGCAGCCGGGCAGTGTCAGTCCCCTGCTGTGTGGGGCATCCGGGCAGTGTCAGTCCCCTGCTATGTCAGGCAGCCGGGCAGTGTCAGTCCCCGGCCGTGTGTCAGGCAGCCGGGCAGTGTCAGTCCCCGGCCGTGTTTCAGGCAGCCGGGCAGTGTCAGTCCCCGGCCGTGTGTCGGGCAGCCGGGCAGTGTCAGTCCCCGGCCGTGTGTCGGGCAACCGGGCAGTGTCAGTCCCCGGCCGTGTGTCGGGCAGCCGGGCAGTGTCAGTCCCCTGCTGTGTCAGGCAGCCGGGCATTGTCAGTCCCCGGCCGTATGTCGGGCAGCCGGGCAGTGTCAGTCCCCAGCCGTGTGTCGGGCAGTGTCAGTCCCCGGCCGTGTTTCAGGCAGCCGGGCAGTGTCAGTCCCCGGCCGTGTGTCAGGCAGCCGGGCAGTGTCAGTCCCCTGCTGTGTGGGGCATCCGGGCAGTGTCAGTCCCCTGCTATGTCAGGCAGCCGGGCAGTGTCAGTCCCCGGCCGTGTTTCAGGCATCCGGGCAGTGTCAGTCCCCGGCCGTGTTTCAGGCAGCCGGGCAGTGTCAGTCCCCGGCCGTGTGTCGGGCAGCCGGGCAGTGTCAGTCCCCGGCCGTGTGTCGGGCAGCCGGGCAGTGTCAGTCCCCAGCCGTGTGTCGGGCAGCCGGGCAGTGTCAGTCCCCTGCTGTGTCAGGCAGCCGGGCATTGTCAGTCCCCGGCCGTATGTCGGGCAGCCGGGCAGTGTCAGTCCCCAGCCGTGTGTCGGGCAGTGTCAGTCCCCTGCTGTGCCAGGCAGCCGGGCATTGTCAGTCCCCGGCCGTGTGTCGGGCAGCCGGGCAGTGTCAGTCCCCAGCCGTGTGTCGGGCAGCCGGGCAGTGTCAGTCCCCAGCCGTGTGTCGGGCAGCCGGGCAGTGTCAGTCCCAGGCCGTGTGTCAGGCAGTGTCAGTCCCCGGCCGTGTGTCGGGCAGTGTCAGTCCCAGGCCGTGTGTCAGGCAGTGTCAGTCCCAGGCCGTGTGTCGGGCAGTGTCAGTCCCAGGCCGTGTGTCAGGCAGTGTCAGTCCCAGGCCGTGTGTCAGGCAGTGTCAGTCCCCGGCCGTGTGTCGGGCAGTGTCAGTCCCAGGCCGTGTGTCAGGCAGTGTCAGTCCCCGGCCGTGTGTCGGGCAGTGTCAGTCCCCGGCCGTGTGTCAGGCAGTGTCAGTCCCCGGCCGTGTGTCAGGCAGTGTCAGTCCCCGGCCGTGTGTCGGGCAGTGTCAGTCCCAGGCCGTGTGTCGGGCAGTGTCAGTCCCAGGCCGTGTGTCAGGCAGTGTCAGTCCCAGGCCGTGTGTCAGGCAGTGTCAGTCCCCGGCCGTGTGTCGGGCAGTGTCAGTCCCAGGCCGTGTGTCAGGTAGTGTCAGTCCCAGGCCGTGTGTCAGGCAGTGTCAGTCCTAGGCCGTGTGTCGGGCAGTGTCAGTCCCAGGCCGTGTGTCGGGAAGTGACAGTTCCCGGCCGTGTGCCGGGCAGTGTCAGTCCCAGGCCGTGTGTCGGGCAGTGTCAGTCCCAGGCCGTGTGTCGGGCAGTGTCAGTCCCCGGCCGTGTGCCGGGCAGTGTCAGTCCCAGGCCGTGTGTCAGGCAGTGTCAGTCCCAGGCCGTGTGTCGGGCAGTGTCAGTCCCAGGCCGTGTGCCGGGCAGTGTCAGTCCCAGGCCGTGTGTCAGGCAGTGTCAGTCCCAGGCCGTGTGTCAGGCAGTGTCAGTCCCAGGCCGTGTGTCGGGCAGTGTCAGTCCCAGGCCGTGTGTCAGGCAGTGTCAGTCCCAGGCCGTGTGTCGCGGGAAGCCAGTCGCGGCCACGAAAAGTGCGGGTGTGGTCGAAGTGTTCTCTGGTATCTCAGAAATTAAGGGGCCGAATTTCTTGCAGAAAACGGAAATCGATTCCTTGTGGCGATACATGCAAAACATTTAGACAATTTCGACAGACGCGACGCAGGCACAAAAAAAAACGGGGAGGGGGATCGGCACAATTTCCAGACCATGATGTTCCTGCATTTCGTAATAAATTGTGTTAATCAACATACCCGATGCCATTTACAGTCAAGGAAAATATGTTTAATCTGAGAAAAGAGTACATTGCTTTTCCAATAACTAAAATAATACACAAGTTCAGGGCATGTAAAATCGTGGAAATTATTTGAGGACAATTTCATTCTCTATCGTACTTCCAAATTGACCGAACACAGTTGTGTGCCCTCAGCAAGGACAAATCCTAAAAATCCTATTAAGACATAGGAAACCGATGACATAGAACAGCACAGCAGCACACTTCGGCAATGGCGGAATTAGGAATCTGGAAAAGCGAAACACTTTATGTGAAATACTGGTGATCAAATATCCGTATCACCTCAAGTCCACGCCTCCTGACTTGGAACCTTTCGAAAAGGACACTGCCTTCATCAAGTGTTTTCATAGGCGGAGTAAATGGCATAGTGGGAATCGCCATCACAAGCCGATGTGCATGCAGACTAAACCAGCAAGTTCTTAAAATGAATCGTTGAAACAAAGCTTCCCTTCCGAAAATCTTCGACTAACACCACGCCTGATAATTGTATGCCATAAACCCTGTTCGAAGATACTAAAACGTGATGCTGTCGTCTCAAATCTTCAGGCAGCAGTCAGACGCATGACGTCTCTACTTGAATACACAGTTGGGAAAGTGCACCGCTCTTATTTTACCCGTGTCTGAAACTGCGCTTGATGAACCAATACATTTCAGGGAAGCGGGGATTCACATCTACACTTTGTAGCAATTATGGTCGACATAATTGATGAAAAGCGACACACTAACACATCACAAATTGACATATCTTGGTAAAAGCTGTTTCCCGAACAGCCCGGTCGGAGCATCAGCTCCGACCTGGCTGAAGCATTATTTCAAAACTTTAGGATTTTTTCTTGCGAAATATCTTAATTATGTTCACATATAGATACAAAGTACAATTTAAGTGATTTGATTCACCCACAGTACCAAACTCAGCCCCCATCATACCTACTCTGCAACCGCCCCTAGTAAATATGCATGTTTTAAGCTTTGAAGTACTTTCACAATATATTTATAATAGGTCATGCAAAGTTTTCTGGTAGTATCTCAGATCAGCTGAAGGAATCACAAGGACAATCGTCTTCACAAAAGTGCTCCTTCAAAAAAGTGTTCCCCAAAGGTCTGGTGCCTCTTTGGAATTAACTATATTTCGAAATTATCTGAAGCTTTCTCACATCCGCTATAATCGTTGGTGTGGCTGTATAGCTCCTCAGTGTCAACAATCAATTGCACAGCAAGGAATTTTTTAAAGGAGGGCGAACCCAAAAAGTATAATATGTAATGTATAATGAAAAGATAATGCTTTCCGCACGCTTCGAGGGCAGACAATTTTTGCTTTTGCGTGGTGAAAATCTCACATTTTATTGTATGATCTAGTGTATTTTTGGTTGCTAAGGGAGGGGGGACGGGGTCCCGAATCCCCCTGCTGCGTCTCGCTCAACAATTACATGAACGTCGAAAGAGCACCTTCTACCCGTTTCTCACCCATACTGTACGAACTTCTGATAAACATAAGAACTACAAACTCTGAAGTCATCTAGCCAATGGTCTTCCAACATCCGATGTCAAGTTCGGTAAGAAATGGCCAAATACTTTCAAGCTACTGACGGCAGAAACGAAGCAGAAATCTTGTAACGATCTGACAAGAACGGAAAACACTTTTCCAAGCATAACTCCTAAATTTCACTCCTGCAGCCATCACTGAATTGAGTAGGAAGCTAAAAAATTGACATCCCATGTATCAATTATTTTCAGGAAATTCACCCGGTTTCAGGGTAATCGTTCAAAGTGTTCAGGGGCTACAGACAAAATTATGGAGGAACACTGAGCCTCTGCCGCAATAGGGCTACTTTTGAGGTACTTTTGAGGTACTCGGCTGATAAGTTGGATGTCGACAAAATAATGCGACCGATTTCGGCTGAATCAGATTGTTTTAAAGTCCTAAATTGAAGGAACTATTATCACAATCGAGTTTTCCTGCTGAATATGCAGCAATAATCCCAAATTTATGTTCACTGTGCCGAATTGAACTGCCGAATTACTTAACTACTTATTACGGGTTATTACAGGTTATTACAGGTCATTACAGGCAGCCAGTCTTCACATGTCTGCACAGGTTGGCAAAAGAGCGCTGTTGCGGTCGGTCCGCAAGCTCCTTTTCACGGTTTGGTAGCTGATACTGGCAAGAGGGACTTGTGAAGGACAAAGAGAGCTATGCGTGCAGCAGTGGACCGTCATAGCCCGCCTCTTGGCCTCGCTCGTCTAGTGCCCCTGGAGGTAGCATGTGATCACTATGGTATACTGGTGACATCCTCCACCAAAGGATTTATTGCCGAACCGCAGAACTTCAGACAACCTCAGAAGAAAATCCCTGGTATTGAGCCAATCGCGTTGTCTCCGCTTGTGTGTGAGGCGTTGCTGATGATGTCTGTTGCTGACCGCGACTGTTCATTACCTCGTCTCACTTTGTCCTCGAAACACGGCGGTGATACGTCTGGACCTCGCGTTGTTATTTCCGCACCACACACACAAGCTCTTGAGACAACTACGACTTATCAAAACCCAGTTCTCGGTTCGTCGGCACTTGGTCCGTCCCCTCACCAAGACAGGTCACGATGTGAGAGTCGCCAGATGGTGATCGGCGGGAGCGTTGGTAGCAGCTCGGCGTCTGGTGATGGTCTGCCCTCCTGAGGGTCCTGTCCCGGGGTATTTATTCAAGTGTGTATATATACTACTGGAAAAAGCCTGTACGCTGACCTCTTCAGAGGCGGAGGCAAGCGTGCAACGCATGAGAGTCGTTTAGTGTCGGTGAGTAACCGAATAAGATGGCCGACGCGCGCCTGGTTTGTGTGAGCTGTCAGCTTCTGTAATTGATATGCCGTGTGCTCTTATCTAATCTGACCGAGGCTCGCATTTTGACAGCTTGCAGGTGGCATATGGCCTACTTTGAGTGTGCGACCGTGCAACAGCAGAGTTTGTATAGTCGGGCTGTCTGTTTATATCATCGCCGAGCGGAGCTCGGTGTCGTCAGCGTGCGCGTGTGGAGAGCGTGCGCGTGTGGAGAGCGTGCGCGTGTGGAGAGCGTGCGCGTGTGGAGAGCGTGCGCGTGTGGAGAGCGTGCGCGTGTGGAGAGCGTGTGCGTGTGGAGAGCGTGCGCGTGTGGAGAGCGTGCGCGTGTGGAGAGCGTGCGCGTGTGGAGAGCGTGCGCGTGTGGAGAGCGTGCGCGTGTGGAGAGCGTGCGCGTGTGGAGAGCGTGCGCGTGTGGAGAGCGTGCGCGTGTGGAGGTGATTACGAAATGCGTGTTCGTGGGCTGGTTGGGGAGTGTAGTGGTATGCGTGGTTGCTACAATACCTCGCGTGGTTGCTACAGTACTGTTGGGCCCGTGAATGGTAATGGACAACATTTCTGGTATTGTCCGACCCGTGAACGGTAACGGTCAAAATCCCTGATACTGTCCGACCAGTGAACAGTAATGGTCAAAATTACCTGGTACGGTCCGACCAGTGAACGGTAATGGTCAAAATCCCTGATACTGTCCGACCAGTGAACGGTAATGGTCAAAATTACCTGGTACGGTCCGACCAGTGAACGGTAATGGTCAAAATCCCTGATACTGTCCGACCAGTGAACGGTAATGGTCAAAATTACCTGGTACGGTCCGACCCGGGAATGGCAATGCGCTACGGCACAGCATACCTTCTCAAGCAACGTTCTGAAACAGAGGCACCTTGAACTTACAGGCGCTACCTCGTCGGATTACTTTGATGTGACATTTCTACATGTTCCGAGAATAGCCTCATGAATCGCTTGTTAACTCGCCTGAACAATAGTCATCACCTCGCCATGCTTAATGAAATAATCATGAACAAGCTCCGGTGGTATATTAAATGGTAGGAATGGAAGATGCACGGTAACACGCTAATTATTTGAAAGTGGTAGGTACGAAGAGGTGCCTCGCTCTGCCTCCAGATCCTCAAAAACATAAATGACTTCAGTGGACATAGCCTTGCAACTATAAACGGTGCTTCACTCTCGTTCGATCTACTCGTAGATTGGCTTTTCCCTTCACTCGCTCGTTCCCTTCACCCCCTCGTTCCCTTCAAATAAGTTCGAGGTATGATTTCTTATACAAAGTAAACTGATTGGGCCAGAAATCTGCTCGGAATTTGATGGCGGCAAGTGTGGAAATTTGCGTCCACACAAACCTTACCAGGCGAGCAGTGCCCTCGGCGGAGGTGTGGCGGACGCGACATCGCCGACACTGGCAGATTGGCAGATTGGCAGATTGGCAGATTGTACCAGGTGTGTCAGCGGAGATCGTGAGTTGTGGGGAGATCTCCACGGGATATCATGAGGTTTCTATGAGCTAGTGCTTTCAGTTTCCGTCCTACATTGGACTTTGTAGGCAATAAATAGCTTTGGGTGTTTGTACTGACGTCGAGGGATATTTGTTCAATCCATACCAACGAACGTGAATAAAGTAGCCAGGATTTGGTCCAGGGGCAAACATTTGAGTAGGCCCCTACCTACCTAGGGACCCCCACTCTCACCCCCACCCCAACTTTTCCGAAACTCCTCAGATTTCTGGCACCTTGTGTTCAAAGCGCCCTATATATATATCTACATATATAATTATGTATACACATATTTGTATATATGTATATATATATATAATATAGGCAAATATAGGTAAATACATGGGGAAGTCAGGCGCACCGCCCTGGAGTGCTAATACGAGACCTCCAAACAAGGACCAACAGTCCGGTAATGACCAGAAAAACAACCGGTTTGGCTGCCGACAACAATCAATAAAAGAAGCATATTACGGTAAACGCAGGGATATTAACATATATTTAATGAAGGCATGAATGTAATTAACTTGAATAAAATAAGAGTACTCATCTTCATGGACACACTTGCAATTTGCTTCTTTCTGTTATCCCCTACGTTCAGAAATAGTAAAATAAGGATGGTATTCATGATAAAGGTGTGGCCTGCATTGCTGCGCCTATTCAACGATATACCTCCTCAATATAAGGCATGAATACCAGTGGGGAAAATAAGTACAAGATTTGGGGACAGGGGATGGACTAGGAACAGGCCTGACCAGCAATGACCAACACACAGCATGCTGCAAATTGGTGTTTTCCCCGTAACTGGCGTGACACCAATCCAAAACAGTGCAAGCAAGGCAAGCAAAGTACCACAGTCCTCACAGCTGTCACTGAGCTGTCCTGCTCTCCATCGCTGGAGCGATCGTAACTGCTGCGGCAGCTGTGGTCAGACCACTGGGACGGCTGTGGTTGCTTAGGCGTCCATCCCCGTTAGGTCGGCCGTCGTCATTGGGGCGGCCGTCATCGCTGGGACGGCTGTGGTCGCTGAAGGAGCCTTCGCCGCTGTGACGACCGTGGCAACTGGGTTAGCCGTCCCCGCTGGGGCGGCCGCCACCTGCGTTCAAGAAGTTGCGTCGCAACGTTGTTTCTTTGTCCTCAAGAAACAGCAGTTGGCGCCATGTTTAGTGTCGTAGCAAATCATGGCCCTTTTCATGATAATTGTGCAACATAGCGAGAGTGCTCAGACGAACCTGGCCTATTTTGTTCCTCCTTATTAAGAGTTGCCACACCTATAGGCGAACCTATCTGGCACTCTGCCTCCTTCATCCTCATGACCCTATCGGGCTTTTAGGGGACCTTCCCAGTCCTCTGCAGCATGTATGGCTCGCAAGGCATCTTAGCTCGCCCATCGCCAGATCTCAGGGACTCTCGTAGCTTTCAGGGAGCCCCGATCCCTCAGATGCCCATCCCAAAGTTCATGGACGTCCCAGTAAAATCCTAGCTGGCTTTCAGGAGCCCCATTCGTCCATCAAGAGCCATCTCCAGCTTCCATGGTCCATTCCCAGTCCTCGACAAACCTGTCTAGCTTTCAGTGGCATCCTGCGGCTCTGAGAAAGGCCTCACAATTTCTTGCCAACATCGCTAGCTCTCGGAACTCTTCTTAGCTTTAATTGACTCTGCTCAACCATCAGCGTTCCTCTCAAACCTCAGGAGCATCACAGTCTCGTCCGCTCTAGCTCTCAGAGGCCCTTCCTAGTCCTCGGCAACCTCTCGGGCTATCAAGGATATTCTAGCTCTGAAACTGGCCCTCAGTATTCCTCACAACCATCGGTAGCCTTCAAGGACTCTCTTTGGACCTCAGGGGGCCCTCTTCTTCTCGTCGGGTCCCCTTCGAAGCCTCTTGGGCATCCAAATCAGTCTAGTCCTCGCTAACGCTCTATGACCATTTCAATCGGCAGGGGCCCTCTCAAGCTGCTAGGGGCCCTTCCCAGTCATCGACAGTCTTCCTAGCTTCAAAGACTTTCTAGCTCTGAGGCGGGCCCTCAGTATTCCTCACAAACATTGTTAGCCTCAGGGACTCCCTTAGCTCTCAGGGGTCTCTGTTAGCCATCAGGGATGCTCTCAAACCGCCAAGGTCTCTTCTCAGTTATCGACAGCTTATTTGGTTTCGAGTACATACTATGCTACGACATTCTATCTCTCAGTATTCCTCACAATAATCGCCAGTCTAGAGGGAATCATTTTGGCTGTCAGGATACCTTGTTCATCCATTAAGGACTCCTCTCAACTTCTGGAATCCCATTTCAGTCTTCTCTGCCCTTCAGAGACCCTCTTCATCACTTAGGGACCTCTTGTGCTTTTAGGGGTCCATCACAGTCCTCAATAGCCCTGTCTAGCTTTCATTTCAGGGGCATTTCAGCTCTGAAATTGGCCCTCACTAATCCTCGTCAGCTCTTAGGTGTCCTGTTCACCCCTGATGGGCACTTTCAAACACCAAGAGCATCTCAGCCATCTATGACCCTCAGGCGCCCTGTTCATGCCTCAGGGCCCTCAGTGCCATGTTTATTCCTCAGCTGTTAGGGGCCCTTTCCATCTGTGACTGCTATTTCCAGCTGACATGGGCATTCCAGCTCTCGGGCGGGCCCTTTCGTGTCTTCGCGGCTCTTGAGTAGACGTCTGACCTTTAGGGTGGACGTCTTCAGATTTCAAGTGCCTTTTCCACATCACCTGTTAGATGCACTTTACTCTTTCCCCGGTTGAGCCCAACGCCTTGGTCTGTCCCTCCGTCTTCAGGGGTCATTGCGGTCCTCTGAAGGCGGTCGCCTGGATGGCCCCATCAGACTCGCCGGGGAGCGGTCGCCTGTATGGCCCCATCAGACTCGCCAGGGAGCGGTCGCCTGTATGGCCCCATCAGACTCGCCAGGGAGCGGTCGCCTGGATGGCCCCATCAGACTCGCCAGGGAGCGGTCACCTGGATGGCCCCATCAGACTCGCCAGGGAGCGGTCACCTGGATGGCCCCATCAGACTCGCCAGGGAGCGGTCGCCTGGATGGCCCCATCAGACTCGCCAGGGAGTGGTCGCCTGGATGGCCCCATCAGACTCGCCAGGGAGCGGTCACCTGGATGGCACCATCAGACTCGCCAGGGAGCGGTCACCTGGATGGCCCCATCAGACTCGCCAGGGAGCGGTCGCCTGGATGGCCCCATCAGACTCGCCAGGGAGCGGTCGCCTGGATGGCCCCATCAGACTCGCCAGGGAGCGGTTGCCCCTTCATCCCTTGGATACACCACAACTTGTTAACAGCCCGGGCCACTTCATGAGCTTTGTCGGGTCGGAGGCCCTCTTTCAATAGATTGGGCCCCTCTATCAGGCCGGGGGTCCTTGTATGGCTTGGGCCCATCCGTCGGCCCAAAGGTCCTTTCTGACGGCCCGAGGTCCTCTTCGGCAACTAGGGCCCCCTTCGTCGTCGTCCCAGGGTCCTCTTTGACAACACAGGTCCTTTTCCGGCAGGCCAGAGGCCCCTTTTCAAAAGCTTGGGCCCTCTCCATCAAGTCAGGGGGCTTTCTTTGGCTTGTGCCTTGTAGTCAGCTCAGGGGCCCTTCATATTGGCTCGGGGTCCTCTCAGTCAGCTCAGGGTCCCTTACAACGATCCGAGGCCCCCTCCGTCGACCTGAAAGCCCTTCACGTTGGTCCAGCCCCGGGCCCCCAACATCTTCCCGAGGGCGCTCTCCGTTGGCTGTGGGCCCTCTTCATTGGGACTGGGACACTTTCCATCAGCGCGGCCCCCTTTCGTTGGTCCAGGGACCCTTCACGTCGGCCAGTGGCGCTTGCGAGTCCACTGCATCGACGCCTGCAGGGGCCCTTGCGGACTCCCTCGGACTTTTCGGGCGGAGGCTGCCTACTTCGCCCCGCCCCCTTGGCTGCGCCAATAACGACACATCAGCATCGTGCTTAATCGCAATGACACGGCCGCTGCGGCGTGTTTCGTGCTATATGGGGAGCTAGATTTACGAATGACATCTCAGGCGGACTTGCGATGCTCCCAAAGACAATACAACCACGGAAACAACTGAGATTGGACAGAGCTCCTCATCAAGACTGCTTAATCTTGTTGATGTCCATGGCCTAATCCTACTAGCGCAGCTAGACAATTACTGGTACGGCTGGCCACAGTCCAGAATGCTACCAGGGTGCTTGCTCCTTTGCTCAGATGTTTTCGCGCCGATTGAAAAGAATCATGAATCCTTCAGATATGAACTGAAGACTGCTTGATATTTCGGAACACATCTGAAACCCCCAGGGGGATGGAGGATATGATGCAAGTTAAATGTGTACTCCCCGAAAGCGTGTTCTACGTGGAATGTCCGAGTTGTTAATATGTTTACGAAATATTTAGTTGGCGGCTGTTTAAAGCAATGGTGGCGTAGGTGGCGTATTAGTGTTAGCAGGCGAGGCCTGAGTAGTATGTCATAATTTACAAATGACCAGGAAAAGGCACTACGGAGCCGTTCGAATTATTTTGATTAGAACATTAAAAGCGAAACAATTTACTCTGCTAGGCTTTTGTCATCGAGTTATGTGCAAGTTTCAATTTAATGGTATGTGTCAAATTCGTGGAAAATTACACATTGGTGATTGTCAATACCGATACTTCCACTTTTGATATTGACCATGCCGATGTAGGCATCCGAAGATAACTGGATAACACTTATTGTTCACGGCATTTAAAGTCCTACTTTTCACACGGAATGAAGCTTCTTTAAAATTTGGCTTTTTGCGTGGTTTAGCACACGAATTTTTATTAATTACTTTCATGATTGGTTCAAGGAAAGTCTTCTGTGCTGTACCTTCCCTCACCGGGTCACTAAAGGTGGCGCTACACGTCTCGACTCGCCACCTGTGGCAACCGCGACCACACCACCACACCACCGTCTGTCCACACCTGTGGCAACCGCGACAACACCACCACACCACCGTCTGTCCACACCTGTGGCAACCGCGACCACACCACCACACCACCGTCTGTCCACACCTGTGGCAACCGCGACCACACCACCACACCACCGTCTGTCCACACCTGTGGCAACCGCGACCACACCACCACACCACCGTCTGTCCACACCTGTGGCAACCGCGACCACACCACCACACCACCGTCTGTCCACACCTGTGGCAACCGCGACCACACCACCACACCACCGTCTGTCCACAACGGACGCCTGATCCGTGCGTGCAGCACGGGAGTCAATCTGCTGCCTCGTACCCTCGCTCGTCCGGCTCTCCAACAACGCCTCTATGTTCATTATCTACAATATATATATATATACCTTTTGACCTTTTGTGTGTGATGTGACACAAAAAGGTGTATGCATTGTTTTCTTCAAGCCTGAGAAAGATATTGTTCGTGAAGAAATGTGCTTTGCGATGTGCAATAATATCTTGGAATTACTTGCGTTGTCGACACTTCGGTGTAGCATCGACCCTGCAGTCTTGGAAAAGCATGCAAGTGAACGCAATTCAGCGCCCCCATATTCTGGGAGGACGCTGGACTAGAAAGCTGAGAAGGGCCCGACCTACCGCCGAGTGCTCCCATATTCTGGGAGCACGGTGGACGATACAGGGATATCACCACATATGCTAGCTAGAACACACCACGGTGACACGCTTAATACGCAGCCTGTGCTAATTGTTGCCGGCTTCCAATTTTCTTAACTCTATTTGCTATTGTTCAGTGGCATTTAATCCAGCCTCATTTGAATTAGCTGTCAGCACACTGTGTTGTTTTAACTCTTACCGGGCCGGGGGAGGAAGGGGCTGTTCAGAGTCCTCCCCTCAGGCTTCTCCGGGATAGCTGCTGAACGAGTAGACGCAGAGATAGCTGCCGAACGATAAGACGCAGAGTTAGCTGCCAAACAAGTAGATGCAGAGATAGCTGCCGAACATCCCCCCGCCCCCCCCAAAAAAAAGCAGAGACATGACATTTTCAAGAGCTTCTTGTAACATTGTTTTGTGTACAGCTCTTGCAAATTTCAGGTCCAGGTCGTCAAAGATCATTGACCGGGGGCGGATAAAAGTGAGCAATGCTCCAAAATCTTCCAAGTGCCGCCATTCGGAGCAGTTAAAACACATCGCCCCAAAGCTGAGATTATACTGTTCTTTCACCAAGACGAACAACCTGCTATCTCGAAATTTCAAGTAAGGACAGGCTAATTTTCGCGTTTCTACACCGCATTGAGGAAGGTTCAATTTGGGGGTGAGCTTACACGCCGAAAATGATTTAAAAAGCATGTAGGTAGTATTTTGGCTAAACATGTGCCAAAGATCAGTGACATGTGGTCAGATCAAGAACCATGCATACTCTACGCAATGCCATCGAACACAGAATGTTCCTGATCATCGTGAAGCCATAGCTGAATTCAGTTTCAGCTCCGCCTAAGTCATGCCACACGACATTGAGTGACCAATGAATGACCTGAGATAACATGGTCGTCTGATCTGACCTTGTTTGTCCGAATTTGATTTTCCGTCAGAATTACTTTGCGTTGCTTTACTTGACTGCGTAGGTGAAGGTTGGAGTGATCGCTTTGTGAAGAAGATATATATATATATATATATATATATATATATATATATATATATATATATATACATATATATATATAAATATATATATATATATGTGTGTGTGTGTGTGTGTGTGTGTGTGCATACACGACTGGTGAGGGTCAACTGACCTTTTCCAGTCGTGAGAAGTGAGACCATCTGAAGTGAGATCGTGAGATTGTCGATACCACATTGACTGGTGGCCCGCCTCAATATAAACGTCACTGAACAGCCGTAACCAACTCGCTCCAATCTGATTGCAGAGGAATTGGAGAACGTGAGCAAGCAGCTCGACTCGGATGTGGACCAGTTCAATAGAGAACAAGAACGGCAGGTGGCGAAAGTTCGTGGGGACTTGCAGGTAAGTGGGTGGGTGCATTATGTAGACACCATATTCCAATTTGACAGTTGTTTCAGGGAATAACAGCAACGCTGTCTCTTTTAAAGCATAGAAAGGGTGACATTTCCTTGAAAGCGAGCATGGTGACATTTCCTTGAAAACTAGTTGGTTTGACGTTGGTCAATTTCGTGGGATATTGGGATGTTGGAATATTCCTGAATGTCGCTGAAAAACATCCGTATGATGCAGCTCAGCACGGTGATTCTGAAAATGGCTTCATTTTAGGCACCGACAATACTTTTCGAGATGCTACTTGGATTTCGCTTGTAAAAAATCGCAGGTCTGATTCAACTTGGAACGCTGATTCAGGAAATGGCTTCTGTTTACGGGTACCGGCAATAGGTTTGGAGCTTTTCTGGGTTAAAATTCAAGGTCATCGAAGGCGGGCTGCTTAGATTTAGCTAAAACTCACATTCCTGATGCAGCTTTGCACCCTGATTCAAGAATGTTTTCAGAACACCAAGTAATCCACCTCAATGACCACGGAAAGCTGATCTGTTATCTCCAAAAACGTTGCTAGTCTCAGGGAACTTAAGTCATTATTTGAATCAGCGTGCCAAACCGCATCAGAACTGCGATTTTCAGCACTATCCAAGTAGTCCGCTCTTCATGGCCTTGCACTTTGATCTTCGAATACCTTCAACTGTTTGCCGGTGCTAGATAAATGAAGCAATTTTCAGAATCAGTGTGCTAAGCTGTATCACACATGCGATTTTCGAGGAAATCCAAGTAGTCCGCGGAATATATGTCCCAATATCCAACGCAATTGACCAACTTTCTCGCCTGCCGCATTCGTCTAACCAAGAAGCTGTCCGCGGTCGTGATAGCGCGGGCACATGGCACGTGGAAGACGGACGGATGTCTCTACGCGCTGCCGAGCACGGTCGGAGAATACGCCAATAATTAGATGAATTGATCCTACTAATAAAGCATGGTGCACAAGCATACAAACATGACGCTGTATTGTGTCTGCCGTCATTTGAGGGTAGGCAAGATACCTAAAACGGGCCCGTAAGTCTGAACATGATTTATGTTGGAGGCTTTCTTCAGACGAGAGCGAAAGGCTATGGTAATACACTCAAAACAGACACAAAGTTCACAATCAATGACTTAGAGTGCAATGGGCCGTTCGATCTATCACAAGAAGTAGTCCGACTGTGCCGAATTTGCTCTATGCATAAGCGGCACTTACGCAAGTTTTATGCATACGTGGCAGAATGGACCTTTTGGAGACAAAAATTACGCATGGAGATGGAACCAAAACTGAATGAGCTTATCAAGGAGAATGAATGCTTAAAGTGTTGCTTTGTGGTCCAGCTTTGCTACAAATTTGAGCATTTTGATAACGTAGATGGGTAAATTTCGTCTGAATTTATTTGCGCTACCTTGCGAAGAAATCAGTCGTTGCGTCTTCGAGACCTAAAGGGAGTTGGGGAGGGGGAGGGGGGGGGGGGGGGGCACGATGCTAAAGCCATATTTAGCTGCCTAGGCAGCTAAATATCGTGTACATCAACAAGTGTGAGATGTAGTAAATGAGAGAGTGACAGATACAGAGACAGAGATAGAGAAGGCGAACGAGAAGGAGAAGGAGAAAGATAATAAAATAAGCTTAAACAGAAAGAAAAAGAAGACGAAAAAGAAAAAGAAATAGAAAAAGAAAAAGAAAAAGAAAAAGAAAAAGAAAAAGGAAAAGAAGAAGAAAAAGAGAAAGGAAAAGGAAAAGAAAAAGAAAACGGAAAAGAAAAAGAAAAAGACAAAGAAAAAGAAGAACAGGACAAGAAAATAAAAAAGTAAAAGAAAAAGGAGAAAAAGAAAAAGAAACAGAAAAAGAAAAAGGAAAAGAAGAAGAAAAAGGAACAGAAAAAGAATAAGGAAAAGGAAGAGAAAAAGAAAAAGAAGAAAACGAAAAAGAGAAAGAGAAAGAGATAGAGAAAGAGAAATAGAAAGAGAAAGAGAAAGATAAAGAGAAAGAGAGAGAAAGAGAAAGAGAAAGAGAAAGAGAAAGAGAAAGAGAAAGAGAGGGAGAAATAGAAAGAGAAAGAGAAAGACTAACAGAAAGAGAAAGAGAAAGACAAGGGGAAAGAGAAATAGAAAGACAAAGAGAAAGAGGAAGAGAAAGAGAAAGAGAAAGACAAGGGGAAAGAGAAATATACAGAGAAAGAGGAAGAGAAAGAGAAAGAGAAAGAGAAAGAGAAAGAGAAAGAGAAAGAGAAAGAGAAAGAGAAAGAGAAAGAGAAAGGGAAAGGGAAAGGGAAAGAGCAAGAGAAAGAGAAAGAGGGAAAGAAAAAGCAAAAGAACTAAAAGAGAAAACAAAACAGAAAAGGAAAAATAAAAAGGTAAAGAAAACGGAAAATAAAATAAACATTGGGCGTCAGACGCAATGTTGATGCGGACATCGGGTAGATATCCAGTAAAGAAAGAAAACAGGTCGGTTCCTGATGCCATTCAAGAACTCTGAAATATGCGCCCGTGACAAGCGCGCCCGAATGCTTACTAGTGTGCGCGCAAATAATATAGTTACAATTTATGAAACTCCGTCTCCATAAAATATGATGCGTAGTGCATTTATGCACGTTAGCTTGCCTTCAGACGTTAATTTCATTGCCACTTACAGTGATATATTGCGCATATTGTTACTTTGCATTTTGTCTTCTGGAACTATTTTCCACCATAGACGACGGGCCGCCGGCACGACGGCGACGCCCGCTGCCCGCGGCTCGTCCCCGACCGTCCGCCATTCATAATATGGCAGGGTTGGGAACCATACCCTGACTGTTAATGGTCCCCAACGCCAAAGTTACATTACAGCATAGTTCTTCGATTTGTGGACATTTATCGTCTGTTGTGTTGATAATGCGGCAAATAATTAAAAATTCGTGCATGTGCACATTTAATTCATGGCATTATAGCACAGTGCTGCGACTTTTGAAAAGTCCTCACCCGTTTATCTGATATTGCGCCAAACAATTATAAATTCGTGGATATAGAACCCACGACTAGGACCGCCGCCAGGGTCGCTAGTTATCAATTATAAGATCAAATCGATACGTTTTTGTAAAAGTGCCTTATTGGGGTAATCAACTTCAGATGTTTTCTTTACATGTATCGTATTCCGGATGTCCTTGCGCGAAAATTGGTGTCGGCATTTTGGGGTTGAAAGTAGCACGTCGTCAATCCACTGGTGTTGCAAATCGCATCAATGACGGCATCGTTTTGGGGGTCCAAATCCCGAACCTAATTTTTCAACAACCTGACCGCGACTGAGCTTAATCTTTGCCCAATTCATGATATTATAAGGCAGTGCTGCGACTTTTTAGATTCGTGGCCCGTTTGCTTGATATCGCGGCAAACAATTACAAATTCGTGGATGGATCAATGACGGCATTATTTTTGGGGTCCAAATGCCGAAGCGAATTTTTCAACAAGACGATCGCAACTAAGCTTAGCGTTCGCCGAATTCATGACATTATAACGCAGTGCTGCGACTTTTTTAGATTCGTGGCCCGTGTTCTTGATACTGCTGCAAGCAATTACAAATTAGTGGATTGATCAATGACGACATTGTTTTGGGGGTCAAAACCCGGGACAGAATTTTCGAATAAAGTGACCGCAACTGAGCTTAATGGTCGCCGAATTCATGATATTATAAGGCAGGGCTGCGACTTTTCTAGATTCGTGACCCGTTTTCTTGATATCGCGGCAAACAATTACAAATTCGTGAATAGATCAATGACGGCATTATTTTGGGGTCCAAATCCGGAAGCTAATTTTTCAACAAAATGATCGCAACTAAGCTTAACGTTCGCCGAATTCATGGCATTACAATGCAGTACTACGACTTCTTTTACATTTATTGCATGGTTTCCTGGTATTGTTGAAATTATGCTCTGCCTATAGTTTCCCCCGCCGGCAGATTGGGGACGCTAGGTTCGCCGCCCGACGGCCGGCGGCTAATGTCCGCGCTTGACGCGTAACGAAGGAAAGAGGAAAAGAGATAAATAAAGGGGAATCGAAATAGAAAGAGGGAGAAGGAGAGGCTGAAGCACAGGTTGATGGAAATGAATAGACGGGGGACAGGGCGATGGTGAAGGAAATGGAGAGGGAATAGAGAGGGAGATGGAGAGGGAGATGAAGAGGGATGGAGAAGGGGGAGGGAAAGAGACAAAGGTACTGGGCTGTTCGTAGGCCTGATAAAAATCCCTCTCCTACCCGACATGCCGATGCAAAACTGAGATGTCAAGAGCACACCACCATACACCCCAGGAAATGTGTCCGACTTATTCTTGGCACTCCATCCGTGAAAATTGGCACTTCCCAGTGCGCTTCCGTCTCACTGGCATTTACCTTCAGGTGAAACTGAACGCGAGGCGACGCAACCGAGCCATGCGAAGCCTGGAGGAGAAGCAGAGAAAAGAGCTGGCCAACACCACGGCAGCCAGCTAGATGCCGTCGCCGTCAACAGAGCGACTCTTCCGTCGACGGCTGGCCATGCGACGTGACGGCCCCGAGCTGCGGAGAGGCGCCAGCGCCACCGCACCACCACAGGGGGGCGCCGGGCGGCCGGCCTGGGCCGTGCCCGTAGTGTTGCAGCGTGACGTCATCAGCGTTGACGCCATTGAAATCAATGGAGGCAGCCGCCGTCACTAGGCGTGACGTCACGGGCTTTCGATCGCCGCCGCTGGCCAACGGCTTGGCATTTGGGACGTGTGACGTCACGGATTGGAGGGAGAGAGAGAGAGAGAGAGAGAGAGAGAGAGAGAGAGAGAGAGAGAGAGAGAGAGAGAGAGAGAGAGAGAGAGAGAGAGAGAGAGAGAGAGAGAGAGAGAGAGAGAGAGAGAGAGAGAGAGAGAGAGAGAGAGAGAGAGAGAGAGAGAGAGAGAGAGAGAGAGAGAGAGAGAGAGAGAGAGAGAGAGAGAGAGAGAGAGAGAGAGAGAGAGAGAGAGAGAGAGAGAGAGAGAGAGAGAGAGAGAGAGAGAGAGAGAGAGAGAGAGAGAGAGAGAGAGAGAGAGAGAGAGAGAGAGAGAGAGAGAGAGAGAGAGAGAGAGAGAGAGAGAGTATATATATATATATATATATATATATATATATATATATATATATATATATATATATATATATATATATATATATATATATATATATATATATATATATATATATATATATATATATATATATATATATATATATATATATATATATATATATATATATATATATATATATATATATATATATATATATATATATATATATATATATATATATATATATATATATATATATATATATATATATATATATATATATATATATATATATATATATATATATATATATATATATATATATATATATATATATATATATATATATATATATATATATATATATATATATATATATATATATATATATATATATATATATATATATATATATATATATATATATATATATATATATATATATATATATATATATATATATATATATATATATATATATATATATATATATATATATATATATATATATATATATATATATATATATAGATAGAGAGAGAGAGAGAGAGAGAGAGGAGAGAGAGAGAGAGAGAGAGAGAGAGAGAGAGAGAGAGAGAGAGAGAGAGAGAGAGAGAGAGAGAGAGAGAGAGAGAGAGAGAGAGAGAGAGAGAGAGAGAGAGAGAGAGAGAAGAGCGTGATGATTCGAGAGAGATGCACAGCGAATGGGCGGCTGCTGTGCTTCGTTTGCTAGTGGCGCGCTCGGGGCCACCGCTGGCCGGTTTTGGCTATAACCGTCCTGACCACGGGTCAGCCTCGCTACTGTATGCAGGTACGGGAAAGTTGTCGGAGGAGACGAGCTAATCCGTGCTGTGATGGTTGCTGACTTTGATTGTACCTTCACTGATTCAAGCCCTGGTCAAAACTATCTTCTTAAAATTGGTTGCTGTCATTTAATGGCTCGAGCGGATACATTTGTTTCAGTTGTAAGTCTGCGAAGAACACGCAACATATATGAATTTCCATTCTCATTTGGCGTCAATGGAATACATCTAAGGACATGCAACTTCCCCATACCTGCATGCTAGTCCAATGTGGCATATTCAGAAATAACATGTCCAGCTCAGCCTTAGTTTACTCCAAAATGTAAACGGCAGGGGCCTGCAAAACTTCTAGTCTTGAATCTGCAATATCCATGTCTAGATCTGAGAACAAAAGTTCGTTGATAGCTGATTAGAAAGATCACTTGCAGTAAGAACCCGCAAACACCTACCCACCTGTCTATTTAATAAATGCACTCAAAACAAACAGATTCATCCAACCCGCCCAGTGCGGATCTGCAGGCTCAAAAGATGGCTACTCTAGTGCATAACCATTATATCGCGGTAGGCATTGTACTGTTTGAAGGCACAAGTTTTTCGGTGGAGTCATGGGCCACTGCATGTGCAATCAATCTCTCCTGCCTACCGAAGTCGTTAACATCGCAGCTATCGTAGAAAAGACGCACACCGATGAAGCATTCTAGCATAAGCTGGTTTCATCTGTGCAACTTTTCAGCTTCTGATTGAAAGAGAGGTCGAAATTATCATGTACTTGTTTCGGAGTTGTCTCATGGCGCATGCGGAAATAATTATCTGAACCTTAACAAATCCTACGGCTCTGTTCAAAGTTTCTCGAGATTAGTAAAACTCTGCACTGCATGGGAAGCTTAACACTTCACGACTAATGAACCCGAGAAATACAGACTGACGAGGCGGTAAAGAACCCATATTAGCCTCCCATGGGTCCGCGGCAGACATGTCAAACTAACGCTTAAATCGCTCAGATCGGGAAAATGGGACAGGCGCTTGTTGGTGGAAATGCCTTGTGATGTCATGTATGACTGTATGACTGTATGACTGTATGACTATATGACTGTTGGTGTATGACTGTCATGTGTGGACTGGGGTGCATTTTCAAGCCAGGTACAGCACAGACTCACTCTTGGCAAACATACTGCCTTACTACCTTTCGCACCGTGCCACAACCGTTTGCACTTTTTAAGAAAGAAAATTAAGCATAAAAATTGACTGTACATTACCAGCTCAACTCGTCACGGCCTGTGATATAGTGTACATACCGGCCACCTTGGGTATATTTCATCTCTTTCAATGTCGCCATGTGCCTTGACTATGGCCAAATGCTTAGCTGTTTCTGATAGCCACGATGGTGGATGTGTTCTAACTCGATATGTATGCCTGCTCTTTAAGACGCACATGTTCACATATGGTGCGTCACTAGCCACCTCCACACGTTGCCTTGGTGAGAGACCAAGTGCCTTCAAACACACTGTGCATGCATTCTGTAAATGTCAACTTCCTGCTTTCGGCAGGACTGTCAACTGGTTTGTGGTGGTCACTGGTTTGCATTACCCCTGTTCATAAGTCAGGGACTGTCAGCTATGGAGACTCACATTTGTGCTGACCACGAACGGATCCAGGGAGAGGAGGCGAAGGGGCGATCGCTGTCTCCCCTGGAGACCTCAGCGAGCGAGAGTCTAATGGCCTTCTGCTCCCTGTTGCCGTGTTGTTGACAGAGCGCGTTCACGGCGGAGGTTTTGTCGGCCGCCTGCTGCTGTCAGCTCCGCCCGTCAGTGCGGCTCCACCGTGTCTGGCGGGCCAGCTCCGCCCGTCAGTGCGGCTCCACCGTGTCTGGCGGGCCAGCTCCGCCCGTCAGTGCGGCTCCACCGTGTCTGGCGGGCCAGCTCCGCCCGTCAGTGCGGCTCCACCGTGTCTGGCGGGCCAGCTCCGCTCGTCAGTGCGGCTCCACCGTGTCTGGCGGGCCAGCTCCGCCCGTCAGTGCGGCTCCACCGTGTCTGGCGGGCCAGCTCCGCCCGTCAGTGCGGCTCCACCGTGTCTGGCGGGCCAGCTCCGCCCGTCAGTGCGGCTCCACCGTGTCTGGCGGGCCAGCTCCGCCCGTCAGTGCGGCTCCACCGTGTCTGACGGGCCAGCTCCGCCCGTCAGTGCGGCTCCACCGTGTCTGGCGGGCCAGCTCCGCTCGTCAGTGCGGCTCCACCGTGTCTGACGGGCCAGCTCCGCTCGTCAGTGCGGCTCCACCGTGTCTGGCGGGCCAGCTCCGCCCGTCAGTGCGGCTCCACCGTGTCTGGCGGGCCAGCTCCGCCCGTCAGTGCGGCTCCACCAGCTTGTTGTCTAGCGAGCGCGCTGTTCAGCTGCTCTTGGCCGGCACTGGTGATACGTTGAAATATATCATATATGGTGTGCAACGAACGGTTGTTGACAGATGGTGCGCAGCAGACGGTTGTTGACTGGTGGTGTGTAGCAGACGGTTGTTGACGGGGCAGAATGTGGTATCGCATATTTTAATCAACTGCATGCAGTCTAGTGCAGAGCGCGCCCACATACGACACAAAGACACTGGGGTAAATCCACAGACGTCACGAAGACACCAGTGTAAATCTACAGACGTCACAAAGGTAGGGTACACCCACGACCTTACAAAAACACCATAGTACACCACGACGTCACAAAGACACTGGGACAATCCACAGACGTCACAGACACCAGGGTACATCCACGACCCCACAAAGACACTGGGGTAAATCCACAGACGTCACAAAGACACCAGGGTACACCCACGACCCCACACAGACACTGGGACAATCCACAGATGTCACAGAGACCAGGGTACATCCACGACTCCACAAAGACACTGGGATAAATCTACAGACGCAGGGGTGTCGATTTTTGAAAAACATTGGGGGTGGGGGGGGCGAAGTGTCAACGTACTTCACCCCCACCCCGAACCAAAAACTCATCGGATTTCGCCCACTATATTTGCAGACCTCAATAATTTTGATTTTTTACTTGACGATGTGTATGCTTATGTTTATTCAGCATCCTCGCCAACGGGCAAAATCGCCCAGTAACAGGTGAAGTCACATAAGCAAAAGAGCAGTACACAGCACATGTCAGCATAAAAACTTTGAGTCATAGCATGCGACTACAGTGTCATACAGTGGACTCGGGTCCATCGTCATCGTCATCGTCATCGTCATCGTCATCGTCATCGTCATCGTCATCGTCATCGTCATCGTCATCGTCATCGTCATCGTCATCGTCATCGTCATCGTCATCGTCATCGTCAACGTCACCCTCCTCTCACTCCACACACCAACAAACACACACCGGCTTAAATAAAATATGTCCGCGCCCATATGCAGGCTAAAACACACCGGCCTTGATGGAGCATCGCAGCACAGCAGGCCTGAACTGTGATGACGATGGGTGAAGCTATTTCCTTGGTGCCTAACATTAGGGAGGGGCGAAGCCAAAGTTTTGGTGGGGCGAGTTCAGGGTCGGGGAGGGGGCACAGGTTCCACAAAAGCATATAAATCGAAAACAATGTCCTCTGATCAAACATGTGCATTGATGTAGTCATCGTGATCGCCAAGTTTAGTCAGGCACGACACACGACACCAAGCAAATTAAAATGCACAACGGATCACAGACATTAATAAGCGCAATCGTACTACACTTTTTGTTTTACAACGGTCTAAAAAACCCACCCATACCCAATGGTGCAGCCAAGGGCAAGGGTACATGGGTACAACAGCAAGGGTACAACGGACACACTGGGTACATGCCTCTCGGGTCACGGCCAAGGAGTCCGAAAAGGTCAGCCCAGGAGATTCCCAGAAGTGCCATCCGACGGTTTTGAAATGAATGTGTCGGCTCGAATGGTTTCTTTGCTAGAGTCGGAAATAAAAAGTACAAAACTTCGGAAAGTAGGAATAATGTCAGAATTCAAAACAGTTTTCAAATCGGTGGAATTGGAATGCGCCCCGCACCAGGTATGTCGCAACAGGAGCATTTTCACTGCAACCCTGTTAGTACTTGTAATCCTTTCCCTCCAAAAGGTAGTGCGGATTTTTCTATACCTTTGGTAGTGCTTGGACCCCACCATATTTGCCTTCTTGACCTCATTCAACAATTTGATTTCTAATTCCCCTTGAAATTGACTAGGGATGGACCAAGGAGGATAATATTCCCAAATCTCCAAAATGCCCCCATTCGCAGTAATTTCAGCATAGCAACACCAAATCCAGATCATACTGTTCATTCATCAAATCAAATAACTCTGCTTTCCCAAAATTTCAATCAAGTTCAAGGTTACTAAACGGAGGTCAGGTCAAATTCTCTCTTCTTATCGCAGTAAGGGGAAAAATTTTCGTGCAGAACATGATATAAGAATGATATAGACATTCTGCTTTCAAATATGTGACAAGGTGTTAGGTCAGGTCAAGTATTATGGATATTCTACACTGCCGTCTTGTATGTGGAGTTGGGATTTTTGTGCGCGTCAGCTGCCTTGGCGACATTGCGCCCGCAATGTCGGCTTATGCCGAATGCTACTGTTCTTTGTGAATTGAAATTTCACTTTGGTTTTAGAGCCACCGAAGTAGTACACCATGACATTGTATGAACAAACAATGATGCGAGATGACCCCGCTTCGTGTGACCGGACCTTATTATATAAAGCAAATATAAAGCATATAAAGAGCAAATATAAAGAGGTGCAAAATGTCGGACACTAGAAACACATGGCAGACGTAAGTAGTCTTCATATAGGTGCGAGGGACACGAATAAGGCCAGAAGGGTGCCGCACCCAAAAACATTTCTGGCCGCGCTGCTGTCAGTACCTGTAATCATTACCCTAGTGGAAATAAGGTCAGTCTCGCTGCTGACAAAATTTGCTTTTCTGATGGCATCAATATCCATCGATCGAAATGCACAACAAGAGCAGCTGTGTCTCAAGCAGATTCAATGGCTGTGACGAATTGGGAACTATTAATGCATTGGTGACACTGGTACCTATTAATGGTAAGGTGAACGGTAGAATGCGGAGAAAGTGACAACTAATGCACACAAAACTGCTCGGAAAGATGATGCAAAGCCGTGACTAATCCCACACCGTTCACTGCGACTGGCCAGGGCCGTGGAGAACGCACCAGGGTTGGATTTATACTTTGCAATCCTGGATGAGGATAGGACAATTTCTCAGTGATGGAATACGGAGAGGATATTTTCCTTCAAACCTTGGCATCAGAATCTCACTTTGAAGCTTGAGGTGAATCTTGAGAACTTTGCCACGGGGCAATTAATTGTTGAACAACACCATCAGATGTCCAAATTGAAAACACATGGAGGAAACAACATGGAGGATAATTTTGTGAAGAGGATAATGCTGTGGATGTCAAAATTCAGGAAAAGCCCGTATTTTCGACCCTGACGTCCACTGTGGCGGGCCAGGGTCGCAGAGCACACTGTCCACTGTGGCGGACCCGGGTTGTGGAGCACACCTTCTACTATGGCGGACCAGAGCCGCGAAGCACACCATCCACTCTGGGGGACCGGTGCCGCGGAGCACATGGTTCACCGTAACGGACCGGAGCCGCGGAGCACATCGTCCACTGTGGCGGACCAGGGCCCGCGGAGTACATCATGAACTGTGGCAAACCAGGGTCGCGGAGTACACCGTTCACTGTGGTGGACCGGGGCCGTGGGACACACCTACTATGACGGACTAGGGCCGCGAAGCATAGCGTCCACTGCGGCGGATCAGGACCGCGGAGTACATCATCTACTGTGGTGGATCAGGGTCGCCGAGCAAACTGACCACTGTGGCGGATCAGGGCCGTGGAGTACACTGTCCGTTGTAACGGACCGGGGCCGCGGAGCACACCGTTCACTGTGGCGGATCAAGGCCGTGGAGTACACCGTCCATTGTAACGGACCGGGACTGCGGAGTACACCGTCCACTGTGGCGGACCGGGGCCGCGGAGTACACCGTCCATAGCAGCGGATTATAGCCATCAACAGGTCAAATTATGTCACGCCATGGCAATGGCGTACCTAGGATTTGTGAGAGGAGGCAAACTGATTTGAAGGTGCCCACCAACTCCATTAAAAAAGTTCCCGGATTTTCACCCAAAAAAAAAAATTAGAAGGGGGTTCTTTATATTTTTGTTATATAATAATTAGTGACAAAATTAACTGTCCTGTGGAGGGGGCCAAATCTACCACCATCATTTCTGAATCACCGGATTTTAACCCTAACTCCTCCCCATCCTGTTTGAAGATTTTCTTTTGGTATCCCTTGAAAAGTCACCTCACACTGCTAAAATTACACCTAAACAAAGCACTCGAAAATGTAAAATTTGCCAATATCATGCATTCCAATTAATAACGCCCGGTCGCCAAAACGCCAACGTTCGTGCACGTGCACACCCGCCTTGCGCAGTCGGCGCATTCGCCACTCTACGTGTGCTTCTCCGGTTTCTGCTAGGTCTCCCACGTTTTGATAATTACTGTCACGTGACAGTCTTGTGCCACATTTGACATGTGGAATGCTTGGTAATGCGGCTCACTGGAAAAAAAAATCGATCAATTCAATTCGATGTATTAGTTCTCTTCTTCCCACATTTTCTCGTGATTATGAAATCCGGAGACACACTGACCTTTGATGCACGTCATCTCTTTGGTTAAATAAGCTCCTAGATTGGCTACCGAGCCGTGACCACAGCTAGGTGTTGGGTTTTTTTACCCGT
Source organism: Ashinkailepas kermadecensis (assembly GCA_034440615.1). NCBI lineage: Eukaryota > Metazoa > Arthropoda > Thecostraca > Neolepadidae > Ashinkailepas > Ashinkailepas kermadecensis. The sequence continues at coordinate 58,849 of JAOTOM010003206.1, forward strand.
TGCGTTTTTATTCTTCTATGGATGTGTTTTAGGGCTCCAGCCAATTTGTGTTAGGGTCCCGGCACATGTTTGAGACCGGGCTCTTTTTTACAGCTTTGTTGCTGTTTTATACACCGATTATATTAGTGAGGTATCGGCGCGTTTTCGAAGACGCCGATGTGTTTATTTAGTGCCCGGTCTTTTTGTTCCTTGTTTACGATCAAGTCCCTTTTTCAGGGCCCAGACTGTTTTTTTAGGCCCCGTGTGGTCTCATGACCCTGGTGTGCCTTGAGGGCCTCCGTGATATTTTTATTTAGCGCTCCCGGTGTGTTTACTTCGAGCTGCAGCGCATAATTTAATGCCCTGTCGCTTTTTGCGAAACTCGGTACGCTTTGGATTACCCACATTAAATTTTGGGATTACCGACGGAATTTTGGATCCCGAACGGGATATTTGGGGGCCACGTGGTCACTTGTTCGGATCTCAAGCGCGAGATTTAGTGGCTAGCACACGCTTTGGGGGGCACAACACGTTTTGTGGGCTTTTGGAGCGGTTATTGGGACCCAGAGTGATTTTCCATGTCGGGACTGTTTTTCGTTGCCCCAGCTTCATTTGCTGGGTGATCACAATGAGACTTTTGGAGCGCTGGTGCGACTTGTCATGCCCCTAGCGTGATTGTCCGGACGAGAATTCTTGGTACCCCTAGGTTCAGCGTGAATTTCCGGGGCCCCGGGCCCGACCGTTTGTGGCCTCCGTCGTGATTTTCTTGAACCACAGCACGACTCTTTTGAGCCCCCAGCGTGATTTTCAGGGGCCCAGGCGGGAAGTTTTGAGGCCCCAGCGTCCTTTTCAGAATTCCCTACGCGACTTTTTAGCCCCCAATGTGATTTTTCGGGGCCCCGGTGCGATTATTGGGGGCATAAACGGGATTTTTAAGGAGACTGGCGCAATTTTTTTCCGGAGCTCGCCGCGATTCTTGGGGGCCCCACAACCTGTCAGGGAGGCAACTGCCCACAATGTCCCCTCCCCATTCGGCATGCCACTGTGCCATGCAATTATGCAATATAAGCACGCAGGAATAACTCATCTGATTCATCACTCACAAGTGATTTCAACTCCCAAGTTCTCCAGACAGTTTGAGGAAAGTCAAACATCTCCACTGGCGCATCCAGGGGGGGGGGGGGCATTCCGGCCATGGCCCCCCCAAGCGCTTCAAAGGGGGGGTCATAGTGTCTTTTGCCCCCCTCCAAACCAACAGAAGTAAACTGAATTAAAATGCAGTAACCTTTGCTGAGGTTAAAAAATAGCGTTCCGGGTGAAATAATCTCCAATTTTACAGATATTTTGTTATAATTGTTTGGAAGCACAATATGGTAGCATAGTAGATTCTGACACATCGAGGGTTCTATGCTGTTGAAGTTCTGCTTACAGCAAGAGATGACGAAATCAGCAGTTTCATTATTCCTTTGTCAGATAGGTTCATGAAGTTTGTTTAGCCAGTAACGGGCAAGCGGACCCAGTGAGCCAGATTTCGAAAGCGGAATTTGAACAGGATGTTTTGTGCGAGTGACCAGTTGAGCCCAGTTGAGCAGCATGTTTCGTATGTTGGTGTTGGGGTTGCTAAGATGAAGAGACAGACTACATTGACTGATTTGTTCAAGAAGAATAGCAAGAGGAGGTATGTATTTACACTGGCGGATCCAGGGAGAGGCCATTCCGGCCATGCCCCACCCCCCGAAGCGCTTGAAAGGGGGCCATAGTGTCTTTTGGCCCCCCGAAACCAACAGAAGTCAACTAAATTAAAATGCAGTAACCTTTGCCGAGGTTCAAAAATAGCGTCTGGAGGAAAGAATCTCCAATTTAAAAATAAAAAAATAATAATAATTGTTTGGAAGCAAGTATGGTAGCTTAGTAGATTCTAACACACATCGAGGGTTCCATGCTCTAAGTTCTGCTTACAGCAAGAGTTGACAAAATCGGATCCGCCAGTGTGTACACGTGCATGAACGTTGACGTGGTACAAGACGTTGAACGAGAACGTGAACGTTTTGGTAAACAAGAACAAAAATCCGGTAACATAGAAACGGTGGAGGTAGGCTGGGGCCCCTACACAGGAAAGTATGTTGTCAAATTTTTTTACTTCTTCAAATGGGCCCCTTTGCCAAATAGTGGTGCTTTTAACGGTGCCCCGAAATCCGGTGCTTTTAACCAAAAATAGCGGGTGAAGGCGCACCCTCCAAATCCGTTCGACCCCTCCCCTGATATAATTTCTAGGTACGCCACTGGGGGAGGGGGAGGGGAGTCGCTGACGCCGAAAACCGAAAGTTGGCCCCCCCCCCAAACCGGTGGGCTAGATCCGCCAGTGAACATCTCCTACATGGATAGGCGAGGATGGACTATTAGGCAACAGGGATACCATGGAATTCAGATCATAGTACTTTTGCTGCAATACATACCTTCTTCCGCAGGCTGATTTGGAGATGGATGCGCTCCTGAAGTTTGGTCAGGGTTGGAGTTGGATGTGGATGGAGCATCACTGTGAAGGTGCTGCTCCATTTGCATATGGTTCAAAGGACTTCTTTCTGTTTACATTAGCAATGCAGGCAATGAAGTAACACTTCATTAATTGACTTCTATGGTGTCCTGAGTGAGCAGTAGAATCGAGATGGGTTCTTGTGATATACGTTATAGAAGTAATGTTATGATGTAGCTCTTTAGACTCCAGTGGGAATGGTATGGATTCACTCATTAGTGAATCCATACCATAACCAACATAACCTATTCTAGCATATCCTAACCTCACTTTGGATAAAAAAATTCGAAACAAAAATTCAGCAATATATTTTCTGAAAATTTTATAAATTGAAAACCGAACCCAACCTAATCGAACCTAACGTCAGCTGCTTTTGAAGGGAAATTTACGATTTTATTTGATTTTGGAAAATTTTTTCAAAGATTTTCCAACTGAAACTAAACTAGCCTAACCTAGCCAAACCGGTATTATTGTGCTTAAAGGTGGTAACAAGACAATTTTTTACACACATTTGCCTCCATATAGCAAACAAATGGGTTAGGTTAGGTTAAATTAGGTTAGTTTAGGCTTTTCAAGTTGGAAAACTTTTGACAAAATTTCCTAAAAAGTTTCCCCCAAAATTGGGAATTATTTGGTAACTTTGCAGTTTAAGGTGTTCTTTTTAATTTTTTGATTTTGTTATTCTTCAGAATGCCATGTTTATGAAGGAGACTAAGATGATGGGGCCACTTATTTTCTGTGCAAATGCTTACTTTTCAGTTTGTGAGCAAAATAATGCCAAAGAAGGGCTTTGAGTTCGGTAACAGCATAAACATAAGTGTGTTTTTGTTTAATGCAACAAAACCTAACCTAACCTAGCCTAACCTACCTTTTGAGAGAAAAAAAGATGTCAAGCAATTTATTTTCTGAAAATTATCAACCTTAAAAAAGAAACGTAACCCAGCCTAACCTAACCTAAGCTGCTTTTGAAGAAAAAATTCTCCTTTTTTGTGAACATGTTTGTAAAATTTTTGGGAAACTTTTGGGTGTTATTGTGCTTTAAGGTGGGAACAAGAAAAGTTTTATGGGCGCTGTATGACCAACGCAGTCAATGCGGCCGTAAGCCCAAATAACCAACCAACCAACCAATAAAAGTTTTTACACACATTTGTCACCATAAAGCAAACAAATGGGTTAGGTTTGGTTAAGGTAGGTTGGTTTAGGTTTTTAAGTTGGAAAATTTGTCATTTTTTCCAATTAAAATAAAATGAATTTGCACCGAAAATAAGTGGTCCCATCATCTTAGTCACCGTCATGAACATGGTATTCTGAAGACAAATTCGAGAAAAAAAAATCATCTCAAACTGCAAATTTACCAATCATTTTTTCATTCAACAGCAACTTATGATAGGTTAGGTTTGGCTGGGTTAGGTTCTATAAACTTCGAAAATTGAAAATTAAAAAATGCTTTAACTGTCTCATGCGCAGTGAAATTCAAACACGCCTGATGCTACCAATTTCTGCAATATAAGAGGAAAAAACTATGACGTCACCAAAGCTTGAAGGCGAACTTTGGTGTACCTCTAAGGTAATAGTATCGTGGGTGGCATTTAATGCGCGCTACCAGACATTGGTCTTGTATGACTCTACAGGGTTTGTTTAGGAAGTTATGTGTGGCCATAGCTTAATACCTATTGCTTTCTTCAGGAATATCAATTATAATGAGGTGTCTATACTGCTTCTTGCTGCCTTTTTTCTCTCATGGTTTCATAGGCTGGCAGATTGGCTCATACGTGGCTTTCGTTGGTTCAGTTTGAGATTGGGTTTCCCCATATCAATATTCAATGCATGCACATTGTCATTGGGCATGTAGGTAGGTACCTTGGTAAATATCAAGCTGATGGTGTGATGGGTAGGTTGCTGAAGATAATTCTAGTTTGTATATCCACAATCTCAATGATAGCCATGATTGTTTTTCACTGGACTGGGTTGCATGCAAGTTTGACAATGACTGGACATTGAGAATGGAATGAATCATGTTCAAGCTCCATATGCATGTGGTTTTTCCATTGGTGGTGTGTACAAACATCAGTGTGACCATGCAATTGTTGCTTAGTTGCTTAGCATATTTTTTTTTTAGACAAACTGATTTAAAATGCATCATCATCAGCTAATCTCAATATTTTGTGATGTAAGCTGTACTTTCACAGCGGAGGGAAATCCAGCTGTTTTGTTTGTTTTTGCGCACAATTAAAAAAAAATCAGCAAAAGGTGGAGAGTCAGTCCACTATCGAATCCAAATATGTTTCTTTTCAGTACAAAATGTGCTGGTTAACATAAATGTTTCTACTCAGCATGGTGTTTTTCATTTTTTCCCTTTAGCTTTCTTATCAGCATAACATAGCATAGGTTATCGGGGGCGGAAATCAACATGGGGGGGGGGGGGCAAGATCAACATTGGTGGGGCCATGGCCCCCACAAAAGGATACAAATCGACGCCCCTGCACAGACGTCACAAAGACATCGGGTACACCCACGACGTCACAAAGACACTGGAGTAAATCCACAGACGTTACAAAGACATCAGGGTACACCCATGACGTCACAAAGACACTGGTAAATCCACAGACGTCACAAAGACACCCGAATACACCCATGACGTCACAAAGACACTGGGGTACATATCGAGCTGAAGCAGAGAAATTCGGGACCAGGAGCACACGCGCCGAGGAGTAGCGCAGCGCCGGACAGCCGCATCAATACAAGGGCCAGTCGGAATATCCTGACATTGGAAGGGCATTAAGCCGCGGTACCAGAGACGTCAAGACACCCGCACTTGGATCAGGCCGCTCTTAGACCAGAGAGCAGACACCCGCACCTGCACCAGACACCATACAACACTTAGACCAGAGAGCAGACACCCGCAACTGCACCAGACAGCATACAACACTTAATGACCAGAGACCAGGGACCAGGAACCAGACCACACCTAGACTAGAGAGCAGACACCTGCAATTGTGCATACCAGACACCATACAACACTTAGACCAGAGAGCAGACACCCGCAACTGCACCAGACAGCATACAACACTTAGTGACCAGAGACCAGAGACAAGGAACCAGACCACACCTAGACTAGAGAGAGACCAGGAACCAGACCACACCTAGACTAGAGAGCAGCACCTGCACTTGTGCATACCAGACACCATACAACACTTAGACCGGAGATCAGAGATCAGACCGCACATAGATTAAAGAGCAGACACCTGCACTTGCACTAGATGCCAGACAGACTTAGTTCAGAGACCATACCGCACTTAGACCAGAGACCAGACCGTACTCAGACCAGAGAGCAGACACCTGCACTTGCACCAGACACCATACAAGACTTAGACCAAAGACCAGACCGCACCTAGACCAAGAATTAGACATCTGGACTTGCACCAGATACCAGACAACACTTAAGCCAGAGAGGAGACATCCGCACCTGCACTAGACACCATGTAACACTTAGTGACCAGATACCAGAGACCAGAGATCAGACCGCATCTAGACTAGAGAGCAGACACCGGCACTTGTACATACCAGACACCACACAACATTTAGACCAGAGATCAGAGATCAGACCGCACTTAGACTAGAGAGCAGACACATGCGCTTGCACTAGATACCAGATACACTTAGGTAAGAGACCAGACCGTGCTCAGACCAGAGAGCAGACACCTGCACTTACACCAGACACCATACAACACTGAGACCAAAGATCATACCGCACTTAGACAAGGGATTAGACATCCGCACTTGCACCAGATACCAGGCAACACTTATACCAGAGACCAGACCGCACTTAGACCAGAGACCAGCCACCTACACTTGCACCAGACACCATACAACATTTAGACCAAAGATCAGACATCAGATCGCCCTTAATCCAGAGACCAGACCGCACTTAGACCATAGACCAGACACCCGTCCTTCGACCAGACCGAGTCATGCGCAAAATCGCAGTGAGACAAAGACAAAGTCGACGTGAGAAGCATTACCAGACGACAGAAAACTCAGTCAGACTATTGTAGGGGGGGGTCCAGCCCACGTCGGGCTGGGTGGTGTCGTCGGTCGGAGCGGATTCGCCATTGGCGGCACAGCCGGGTGGTGGGGGTCGCTGTGCAGGCGACTGCGGCTGGCCGCCGCCCGGCCGGCTGGATGGTTGCTGCTGTTTCCCCTCTTGCCCACCACTTCAACCGCTCCAACGTCCTACCAACCCTGCTGCGGCCCGTCGCCACCACTACACGAATTTATATTAGCGAGGCTAGGCTCCTGTCCACATCACATACGCCCGTGAGTGCGCCAGGCTGGTCATGTAGCGAGGAGGGGTTGTGGGCTTGGGTGTGATGTGACACTGATGGATGGTTATGCTAGAGGTACACGACATGGGTACTGCCACCGCCGCCGGCGCTCGTCCATTTACGGGACCCACCCTTGCACCACCAGATAACACAAGACATCCACCATCCACTCACTCACGCCCCCCCCCGCACACACACAAAATCGACGTTCTCGGGTAAGAAGCAAGATGCAAGCGGGGCCCGGGTAAAATCAAGTACAATTTTGGCAGTGATGTTTCTGACAGCTGAATACTTGCGTTGAATTCGAACCAATTCCACTGGTCCTTAAAACTACCCCTTTAAGCATTTATGCAACAGTCACTCGCTCCTTTCATTCCGCTGCCCGCACGATTATTATGTCCCTAATTATACGAAAACCAGTTCGCCCACGATTTTCCCCTCCAGTGTCACGCAACCATTTAGCGAGTCGTACTCCCTTTCACTAGGGACTTGGTTAGTCCCGAATGCATATTAATTACCTGCTCCGAGGCATACTTGTAAACGACTGACGCGACTCTCCTGATTGCATAATTTGTATATATTGTCGTTACTGCCCTTAAGGCTTGGCAACACTGGGCGGTGAAACTTTCCCTGGTCTTCTGTGCTGTCTTATGACTGAACTCAGGTGTCAATGGCCAACTTACCTAACCTTACCCAATCGACGCCATGCCTGGCCTTACATGTTGAAGACGTACGACCGGGCCTACGCATCCAACGGGTGGGCACGGATCCCTACCACGTTGGGTACGTCTACTGGTCATCTTTATACCCTAACCGGCTCTACCCTTTCAGCCCCGGGGCTTACGGCATGCCAAACCCGACCGTGCGTCCCCCGAACCTCTGTACCACCCGTGCCCACGTACAGAGAACGGTGGTGGACAAATTACCGGGCAGTGTTTTGCCTCTACCTACCATCGGCCAGACTTTCAACGAACCGCAATGCCCCTCCCCCGTACAGGCCTTACATGCTACCGAGCCAGCGGGATTTTGCGGTCAAGAGATATCTGAGTTCCCCAGACGCCCAGTTAACAGTTACCACTTACAAATACTGCCCAGGAGTAACAATCGGGAGAGCTTCGTCATTGCGCCTTTTCGTCGTGCCCCCTCCTTCCCTCCTTGAGGAAGGGAGGGTCAAAGGCCCCTCACGGTCGACGCCCGAGGACATATCGCACATAGGAGGGCAGCTGGCAGGCTGTCTCTCTCTCTCTCGCTATATCTGAGGATGTCATCGAACTCTTCTCGCAGCCATCCCTTATCCGTCGCAGATTCACCCGGGTGAAAAGAACCAGAAACAGACCGATGCTTGGACCGAAATCATAAGACAGAGACCGAGATCGAGATCGTGACCGTGCCAGGGACGGACAGATAAACTGGGGCCGAATGTTCGCCCGAGAGTGCAATCAAAACAGTGATAGGAACATAAAGATATTTATACTGAAATCAAGAGACAGAGACTGAGATTGCGATCAATGACAGATTTTTACAGGAAATTTTGCAACAATTTCCTTCCCATCAAGGTATGCCCTTCAGAATTGTATCATTATTCCCAACCAGGTGCATTTAGGTCCAGGCCACTACACGTGCTTTTGCGTTGATGTTGACATCAGTTGCGTGCTCACAAACTGTATCACATTTAATTTGTCTTGCCTAATATTAAGTATCGAATCAGAAAGCGAGTTTGGTTAATTTTACCATAGGTCAGGTTAGAGAGGCGAAATCACATCCAGGTATTTATTTGAAGCCCAGGTGACTCCAACTCCATTCACATTTCCATTCACTACTACACAAAATAGAAAAGAAAGGAAAGACAACATATACACCTGCTCTGGGGCGACAACTATCTTTATTTACACACCTACACACAAATGGCACAAACAAACACACACACACACACACACACATTCCCATCACGCGGGAAGACGCTGGCGTCGGTGGGGTCGGCTACGCTGGGACGGTGGTGATGATGGGTGGGGCTCCATGATGCCGAGCAGCACTCACATGGCGATGGTGAGTGGCGGGTGGCCTGGGCTCAGCTCTTCGCCTCGCTCACGCTGGACGTCAAGGAGACTGTCAGCCCGGCGTCCACCGCCGCGCGTCCGAGAGTCTGTCCGGCGTCCACCATCTCGCGTCCGAGAATCCCCGCCTGCCCGGCGTCCATGAGTTTTCCTCTCCCTTCATCGCCTCCGGCTTTGTGCACTTTCTCTCTCTTCCACTTTCCTTTTGCGCGAATGTTCCAGAAGGTTCTGGAGATCCAGCTGCTCCTCCCGCTTCCGCCGCGGGCCGGTCTACTCTCCACCCTTCGCCACGCGTGTCGCAGGTGTTTGCGTTCGGGACGTGCCCGGCCGCCTCTCGGTTGCCTTGAAAACCACCTCCAGGCTACGGTCTGGGTCTGTTTTGTTTTTCGTCTGCCGCAGCTGCGACCTGGGCACGATGTGTTTGGGGAGGGCGCCCGGCCATACGACGACGCGAAAGCTGCTTTTTTTTCGGTCAGCCGTCCGAACATTTGCGAGCAAAATGTAAAAGGTCTTACATTTCAGACTTCCCTTTTAACATCACGCCCTCGTGATGGCGGAGGTACGACTATTAGTTGTCCGCCCAATTGAATGATATGACAATCAATTATATCCGCATGACAAGTAATTATATTCATCCACCCCCTCCTTTCCCCTTTAGGTCCACTGGGATACTATACTATTACATATGACAGATAAAACATGACATTCTTACGCACACTATTCTACAAAAACATGCACACTTCACACAGTCATGACATCGACACATATACACGTCAACATAGCCACAACCGGTGACTGACCCCGTGGTCGGTTGGGTGTGTAGGGCCGTCGCCTCGCCGGGCATGGGCGGATACAAGAGGGAGGGGGAGGTGTAGAACTGAGGGCATGTTGCCCCTCCCCAAATAGAAGATGGCGGCCCTCTGCCCGTGAAAAGGCGCCCCTCAGGGAAGGCCCGAGTGACCGCCCCCCCCCCCTCCACTCAAATCTTTCAGTCAGAAGCGCTCCTCTGAGAGGAAAAGGGCACCCGTTGGAAGGAGTCACCTCTCCTGGAAGGCTCGAGCATACCCCTCCCCTCATATTTTTTTCTCAACTAGAGGCGCCCCTCCGGTCGCATGCCGCTACCGATAACAATTCCTGGATCCGCCCCTGCCGGAGGCAGCAGAGTGAATCCAATTACCGAGGCCCGCACATGTATCTACCGCTGGTGCGTTCCACAACGGATCTACCAATGCACTTCACCCCATAATTTTTTATTGAGACCAAGATTCGCTCATAGGGTAGTCTTTGGCTCTGAATACGGCTGTGCAAATTTCACCCCGATTCGGCCAACGCTTCTTTAGCTATAGCCTCCTGCATTATTTTTAGGTGAAATAACATGGACTGGTTTGAAGATGAATATCTCATCAAAAAGAAGTGGAAAGGGTGGCAAATTATATATATTTCAGAAGAAAAAGGATCAACTGAAACATTCCCGAAATAAAATATCAGTATTTCCTACATTTGGCCTAGTGACCTCATGACCCCGTGACCTCGTTACATCCCGTGACCCCTAGTCCATCGAAATTGACAAATATGACGCCAGAAATAAAAGTGGGCATGATTTCGCAGACAAAGCAAAACAAAAAGAAGAAAAAATGCGTTTTTCTTATAAATATCCGATATGGCCGTCCGCTCTTCATGACTTTTTGCGATTTTGCGTTTTCCGGGTAGGACGGATTTCGTGTAAGCTTTCTTTCATTAGGAAGCTACATGAGGTAGAACAATGACATTCGGACATGCGGTTGGTAAACGTTTTGCTAAGAAAAAAAACATGCATGGGGGCGAAATCCGCCCACCCATCCGGTTTTTCGTACATAACTCCAGATTTTACCGGTCGATATACGCCATCCTTGCGTATCTGCTTAGAAATGTCCAGCACGTCGCTTAAAGCAAGAAAGCGTAAATCGGCCGACAATTTTTCGAGTTAGAGGCCGTTAAAGTCGAACCATTTCGTAGCGCAAGACCACAAAAATCGGCGCTGATGCGCTTCTCGTATACTGGCAAAAGGGAAGTGTTTTTGGCAGTACTAGCGACTTGTTTGATGTATATTATCATGCTATATAGTTTCAAGGTCATGCTAGGTCACCGACGTCAAGTCAGGTCAAGTTAATGACAGGTTAATCAGTGAAGCAGTGAACGAGTAAGTTTTAGAAAACGCCTGGTGGAGAGGAAGTGGTGAATTTTTTTTCCACGTACATAAACGCTACAAGCAATAGTGATAGTCTCTGGGTTGTTTCTTATCGTCGCCATACACAGCGAATAACGTAAAATATATGTAAAATATGTATATGTAAAATACGTAAAATAACGTAAAATAAGTGAGAACAAAATATATCCTCGACAAAAGCGATGCACCAGGATCAGTTGTTTCAGATGTCATCTTAAAATCATCTGTCAATTGATATTTACTATTTCAAAAAGCCTTTTCCGAGAATCCAAGTTGTTTACCCCGCTTTTATTACCTACCAGATTTGATGCCCTACTAGGGGTTTCAGTGACCAGAAATAACAGAAAACGGCCTGAAAACGTCCCATTTGACCCACCGCGCAAAAATATGTTAAGAATTTTCCTTTTTTTCGGAACTTCCGAGAGTATTTTGACGATTCATAAGGTGCCCACGGCCCCAGATTCCATGTTCACCCCAAAAATTTGGTTTCGACGAACTTCGAAATTGACGGTGCAGTGCAGTAATGTGCAATATGCAGGGAATGCCCAAAACGTTAACAATGAAACCACAAGCAGGTTGTGAAAATGTTCCTGTTTTCCGGGTCACGCTATGTATACCGTGCCAAAAAAAGCGTGTATTTGCATTACGATGGGGATTCGACTGTACGTCCATGTAAATGATACCTGCAGGTAGAATGAAGGAATAATTGCACTTCTTTTCGTGAGGCCAACATGATGAGATGCTTCCATTACCAGACCACCAGATATTCCGAAGTAAAATTACGTCGATAATAATTACTTTATATAATAAATTAATTATTATATAAACCTATGGATAACCTATCGGTAATACCTTCTGACCGGCGGTAGCAGTCCGCTGTATCCAAGGTGCCGTGCTGCAGTGTCAGTGCGGCATGTAGCCTGCAGCCCACTTACCCGTGAGCGAAGGCGTCACTTTTGACGTACCTTCTTTCTCTCTCTTTCTCTCTTTTAAGAAAGTATTAGGCGACAAGTCATCAATTGTTCAATCTGGACGGCTCTTCCGCTTCCGATCAGAAATAAAGTTTTTTTTTGTGATTTATGCCCCTCATTAACTCGATTTTACACCTGACAGAATGAGGATCGTAGCACGGCATGACGTCACACGTACATCAACCCCTTCACATGCAGTTGTCTCGTCGACTGATCTTCGTGCATATGCCCTCGTTTGACTGACGATGATATCAGCGCTGCATGACCGACGCAGTCGATATGCCCATAAATTCCAATAACCAACCTGTCGGTAACTGGTGACCTTGAACTTTGTGAAGTTAAGTACGGCAAACTATAAGACTTACATCAATAAGTTTTTAAAAAAATATTTTTTGCTAAGCAAACGTTTTTTATATCACCCTTCTTCATCTCATTGCTCGATCCCCGTAGTTTTCCAATGGGAGACAACTTACTCGAAATCCGTCCGTTCCGAAATTCGGAAAATCATAGAAACCATGGAGAACGGACGCGTACATGGGATATTTAAAAGCAAAACGCAAAACAGCCATGTTTTATATGGCAGATAAATCATGCCCGTTTGTATTTCTGCCATCAAAGTTCTCAATTTAAATAGGCCAGGGGTCACAGGTCACGAGGTCAAAGTGAAAAATCTTGATATTTTATCACAGATGTATTTTCTGTACTCATTTTTCCTCTCAAAGATGCATAAGATGTCACACTTCCTCTTCATTATCGATGATATATCTATCGTCAAATATACCATTGTTGTATGACCTCAAAATACTTCCGTAGGCTATAACACCGAAACCGTTAGTCGGATCGGGTTAAAACTTGTTCAGGCGTGTTCATTCTACCACCAGCAGTAGCCTGGCCGGGTACAGCGGCAGACCGGCGGCAGCCTACCACCAGCAGTAGCCTGACCGGGTATAGCGTGCAGTTTGTTTAATAATTGTTCCGAATTTATTATCCGGAACAACGCTGTAAAGTAACCCAGTTCACGGTCGTTTGTTGTGTTGTCATTAATGCAATGTTTTGTTCTGCAAATACAATGTTGCATATCATTGAATCGGCTTTTGACAAACGTATAGTATGTCGCATGATACATGCATTTCTAATGGATCACTGGCATTGTTCTCCACATTACCAAGCATTCGTTGTAGCAGCGGGCAGGAAAACATTAGCAACGAGCAAGAAAACCTGAGTAGCGGACAGGAAAACAGTCACGTTATGCTTCTTTACTGGTATTGTGCATTCAATTGTCGACGTGTCATATCCAGGAAGGATAATTGGATCATTTCCGTTGAGCAAGTACTAATCTAGACCATAACCCAATCACAACCTGAAGCAAGCTTGGTAGCATAATACGAATACACAATGTTTTCTAGCGTTACGCATGCAGCCCTGTGTTCAGTTGTTCATATTAATCTTCATCGACACCTAACAGTAAATCGTGGATCTAATGAACATTTACACGTAATTATCGTCATACCTGAGTAAGAAGAAACACTAGCTGCTTCCATATCGACTCAAACCCTTGGAATATTCAGCGTGTATTGCCATAAATTTTCATAGAATTTGCTTCAGGCGCTACAGAAGACAGCACGCGACATCGCTTGCCTATTGCATGACGCCTGTAACTGCGCCAGGGCACAAGGGACGTTTTCTCCACGGCAGAAATCACATGGGGGTTAATCTTTAACACAGGGCTTCCTCAACACTTCATTGCATAACCTGGATATATGACGAAAATGCCTTCGACAATTGCGCACATAACAGTCAACAGAAGTACAGTAACATTATGGCTTTCTATTCGGCGGTTTAAACTTTGGCGGCGGTTGCTTGCGGTAGCTGCCAGTGACGGCTGCTAGTGGTGGCTGCTAGCGGTGGCTGCTAGTGGTGGCTGCTAGCGGCGGCTGAACTGGCCGGCCAGCAGGATGGGAAGCACTCCTGATGACGTGTTGGGTCATCAGCGGTTACGCAGACCCACCCAAGGTCATTACTTCGACCAGTAGCCGATGGAGGCGCTACAGTCGCGACACACGCGATAAGCTGAATACCAGATTCCATCGAACTCGCGAAGAGATCGATGGAGGGACACTTACAGTAAGCACCCTCGCCGAAAAACAGAATCACACAGAACACACCAGAACCCGCTGAAGTTGCGTGACACGTGTCAAGCCGACAGAAAGCTGCGTCGGTTGCACAACAAAGGTAGATCTATTCCCGCTGTCTTTTCTCGCAGACAAATACAAAAAGCGCAGCAGACGGAGTTAAAGGCGCACCATAGTTAGACGAAGAGGTTCACAAAACTACCGATAAGCTACCCGTGAACACGCCCATCACCAGTGAAGCGCTGTAGCAGGTCATTATCACGCGCAGAAATTCCATTATCTGCATTGTTATCACACGGAGACGCGGCTGCCCCGGCCACCGGTGCGACCGCTGGTGGCACTGCGTCTCCTTACTCCAGGATCGCTCAGGGCAGCCCCGGCCGCCCCGCCGCCGGTCTACACGTCGAAACGGTCCTCCGGCTCCAAATCGAACCAGCGCGTGACGCCCGCGCCGAGATCCATATCGCTCAGGTCGATGTGGTTCTGGAACAGATCAGGTCGGACGTCGGCTCGGATCTGGCCGGGGCGGTCGTCTCCAGACAACACCAGCATCTGACGCCCTGAGCCGACAGCAGACAAGCACTCCACGTGTCATGCCAGAGAGAGAGGTACATTGGTGCAGGTCAGGGAACACCGCTGAAGAGGCACTGTAATGTACTGCAGAATGTACTGCAGTACATTCTTCAGGCTCAACTACAGCCATCCGGCAGTAGCTTCGAACAGATGGCATGCAAACGAGCCTTGAAGAACTTAAGCCACAACAAAATATTTAGTCATGGAAGGACAGCATGCATTGCAAGCGACATTCAACCACCTTACTCCGAAGTGCATTAAAAGTAAGTGTTTTAATTTAATCGGTGCTTGTCAGAAGAATAAATTACCTATAGCCCGAAACCACCGGCACTTTCCTGCCAAGTGGTCACTGGGCCATCGGCACCAGACCACTAACCATGCCAAGTGTTGGGTTGCGGCCGAACACCTTCTTGCTGACGACCATCACCTCCAGTCTTCGGATGCGGATCTCATTGAGCCGGCCCTTGTACTCGAGAGTTTCGTCGTACACGGGGTCACACTGGTCCTTCATCATCTGCGGCGCACATCGCGACACGTAAGAGCCGAAAACACGTCACATGCTGCGGTCACGTCGACCTTGCATGGCACAATAGACAAGAACACGGCCCAAGATCGAGAACCACGACATATTGGAACGCTGTAGGATTCACCCAGAGACGGGTTATCGCTATAGACACATTGGCCAAGTGGTCTTAAAAGCTGACAGCAAGTCCTTATCGCTTGAACTAAGAGGGAAGGGGCAGCGCTAGCTTTATTGCATTAGGAGCAGTCTGAAACATTACAATAAAAAAACATGCGCTTCGCTCTCCCACCACTACAGCTATCCTTCAAAACTTGCCGTGACATTTGTCAGCAGGACCGCGGTGCGTTGGATGGGCGTCGGTGGGTTGTCGAATGCTTGTGATGATGGGAAGGGAACATGTGATTAATGGCAATCGTTGTTCAGTTGTTAAATTGGAGAACGTAGTTCAGCATAGTTATAAGGCGGCGTTAATAAGCTGCAATTGGCGGAGTCAGTTAAGAAACAACGTCATCGCCAATTATCCTGCCTGCATGAGTGTCACGATTAGGTTTCAACATAAACGTAATTCCGTTCCAGCAAAAACCATAACGACTCGAGAAGTTTACATGAGCAAACGTGACTCATCCGTTAGCTTTCCGGATTTCTTGCGTTGCCAAACTAACAGAAGTCTAAAAAGAATTTACACTTATGAAGCACCGCGCATTAACGCGTCACAACTGACGCAGCCATGTTAACGTAGCTTATCATATTATGCCTGTTTCGACCCTTTTAGCAAGAATAGTAAAGTTTTTGGTTAAAAAATACTCCAGCAGGATCAAACTATAGCTGGAAACGGCCCACAGCTATGACTGGGAAAAGCACCATACCTCCCGGCTAGGATACTAGAGTAGATCCTGTGCATTAGTGATTCTCCTTTACAGTGCAAGATCAGAAGTCATTCGGATGCAAGTTGACACTCAGCACGAAACAGTTTACTACACCTGACCCCAGTTCACTGATAAATATATATTCCATGCAATGCAACACACTTTTAAAAAAACATGTACGACGCTTATTCACAACAATGCACATAATGCAATTCACTATTCCAGTGTTTATATGCTGAGTCAATGGATGCATTGTATTGGGTGAACTCATATAATCCGCCTCCATACTTTTTACATCTCGCTGAAATTTCCACCTGTTGATAGTGGGCAAGCACACACCATTTGACAGCTGTATGCACTATTATGCACATGGTCTGCACATGTTTATACACTACCTGTTGGATGCTCATGTGCAAGTAAAGTGCTTTGAATTGAGCTCCCTGGTTGAAAAGGTATCCTCCTTTATGTACGGATCTTGCCACAGTGAAATGCACAATTTCATGATAGGATTGTACCCATGTTGGTATCCACAATACACTAGATGTGAAGGCAATGCCCAATTTACTACTGAGAAAAGCAAAAATCAGTACTATGTCATGGGCGTCATGACTGCCAGCTGAAGAACACCGTAATGAGATCAGTCTGGAGAACACAATATCTGCATAAAACAAACTTCGTGCTTTGCCTTTAAATACGAATGCCACCCATTTGCATAAATGTGCACACACGTGTATGTATGTATGTATGTATGTATATATATATATATATATATATATATATATATATATATATATATATATATATATATATCGAAGCGACGCGATTTCGAGTTCAATAACACATCTGATGTGTAATTTTGATTCTTTCGTCGTACGCACGTCTCAGAAAACAGCTAAATGATCTAAGCCATGTCAAAAAGAATTTCGTATTTTGCGGCATGTCTTTTGGAACATAATTTGTGATGCAGACGATTATAAGTTTCGGCTGGAAGGCAATGTGCACCAACCAGAAGTATAAATAGGTTTTTTTCCTCCCAGATTACGAGAAGTTATGATTCGTATGAACCGTTGCACTACGCCTGGGAGTGTTAAGGTTCATCTCAGCAAATTCAACGTCAGCCTGATGACACTGCTTGGGACTTCGTAGTGTCATAGGCGTTAAAAATTGGCGCCAACCTGCAAACTTTTAAACCATTTCCACACACACCGTCGTGGCTGCCGAGCACACAACGCCTGCTACAGCACCACCGGATCCACTCGACCAGCGAGAGTGGATTCCTCCAGGCACGCCCAATCATCAGACCGGAGCAGTGTAATTTCCGGAGCTCTACCATGGATCGATGCCGTCGTTCATCTCGTACGCTTGGTTAACTCGGACGCCATGGAATGAATCTGCAGTTTGCTGACGACTTGTCTCCAGGCATTTGAGGTGAGGTCTTGTGTCCAGCTAACAGATAGCCTGCTAAATGCCAGTGTAAATGGATACCAGGAGGGCTATTTCATGGCGATTCACGCAAATGGCCGCCCCACGCGGTCGCACCATGGTACTCCCGTTGCCTGTTGAAGCGGACTTCATAAGACAACGTAGCCGTGCTGGTTCGTGTGAAGCTCAGATGTTACCGCATCAGGGCCATCTCGGACTGCTGCCAAACTCGGGCGTGGCGTGATGCTCCCAGCCACTACAGTCGAGGTCAGAAAGATCACGCGTGATGTGACGCCCCCAGCAGCCACAGTCACGGCCAGGAGACTCGGGGTGATGTGACACCTCTGGCCGCCACAGTCACGGTCAGGAGACTCGCGAATGATGTGACACCTCTGGCCGCCACAGTCACGGTCAGGAGACTCGCGAATGATGTGACACATCTGGCCGCCACAGTCACGGTCAGGAGACTCGGGGTGATGTGACACCTCTGGCCGCCACAGTCACGGTCAGGAGACTCGCGATGATGTGAACCTCTGGCGCCACGTGGCCAGGAGACTCGCGAATGATGTGACACCTCTGGCCGCCACAGTCACGGTCAGGAGACTCGGGGTGATGTGACGCCTCTGGCCGCGACAGTCACGGTCAGGGGACTCGGGCGTGATGTGACGCCTCTGGCCGCCATAGTCCGACCAGCCGGTCACGGTTCGCTGGCGCAGGTGGACGATGCTCGCCACCGCCGCCGAACACGGGCAGTAAATCGAGGTAGTTTTACGGTGGAGTATCCACCAGAGACGCAGCCACGTCGAACCAACGAGCCGCTCGCCACCCGAAATAAATCAGCTGGAGGCAAGGGCGGCGGAAGTTGTGGTTGGTTGGTTGGTTATTGGTTTTACGACACGTCGACCGTTGAGTCATGTAGCGTCGCCAATCTCTCACGCCGATTGGTCGCGGGCGAAGAGTAGCGACAGGTGAGACTCGAACCCACAACCTTTCGATTGTGAGACGAGCATCTTACCCCTAGACCACTCGTCCCAGGCGGAAGTTGTGGAACGCAGGCGCGCTGTACATCTCCCGTCAAACGACAACAGTTAGCACGGCTAGCACTTACATCGTGGAGCTAGCCGTGGAGAAATTCCTCCAAATCTGATTGCGTCCCTCCATCCCCTGCCTAAATCTGGATGTCACATGGTTGTCGCCAGCTGGCCACTTTCCACCCCTGGCATCCCGTGACGCACACCAGCAGCGCGTGCGACACAACAGCGGCGGCAGATGCAGTACAGTGCGGCCGACCATCATCCACGTGTACTGACGGGGTGTGCCCCGACCCCACCGGCCTCGTGCATGGGTGGCTGACCATGCCAGCGGTGTTCAGCCGTCACCCGCGCACCAGCCGGACCTAGAGGTGCCAGTATCGTGCACGGGCACACGACACACTGACAGTGCGACTGCCGGTGTCCCGACCGGGAGGTGTGAGCCCCATGCACGGGCACACGACAGACTGGCAGTGCGACTGCTGCCGGTATCCCGACCGGGAGGTGTGAGCCCCATGCACGGGCACACGACAGACTGGCAGTGCGACTGCTGCCGGTATCCCGACCGGGAGGTGTGAGCCCCATGCACGGGCACACGACACACTGGCAGTGCGACTGCCGGTGTCCCGACCGGGAGGTGTGAGCCCCATGCACGGGCACACGACACACTGGCAGTGCGACTGCTGCCGGTGTCCCGACCGGGAGGTGTGAGCCCCATGCACGGGCACACGACACACTGGCAGTGCGACTGCTGCCGGTGTCCCGACCGGGAGGTGTGAGCCCCATGCACGGGCACACGACAGACTGGCAGTGCGACTGCCGGTGTCCCGACCGGGAGGTGTGAGCCCCATGCACGGGCACACGACACACTGGCAGTGCGACTGCTGCCGGTGTCCCGACCGGGAGGTGTGAGCCCCATGCACGGGCACACGACAGACTGGCAGTGCGACTGCTGCCGGTGTCCCGACCGGAAGGGGTGAGCCCCATGCACGGGCACACGACACACTGGCAGTGCGACTGCTGCCGGTGTCCCGACCGGGAGGTGTGAGCCCCATGCACGGGCACACGACACACTGGCAGTGCGACTGCTGCCGGTATCCCGACCGGGAGGGGTGAGCCCCATGCACGGGCACACGACACACTGGCAGTGCGACTGCTGCCGGTGTCCCGACCGGGAGGTGGGACCCCCCGGGCACACGACAGACTGGCAGTGCGACTGCTGCCGGTATCCCGACCGGGAGGGGTGAGCCCCATGCACGGGCACACGACAGACTGGCAGTGCGACTGCTGCCGGTGTCCCGACCGGAAGGGGTGAGCCTCGGGGGCACACGACAGACTGGCAGTGCGACTGCTGCCGGTGTCATGACCGGAAGGGGTGAGCCTCGGGGGCACCAGGCGGCTGGCACAAGATGCCAGGAGCCAGTCCGTCCCAGCCCGCTCTTCCACCGCACATACCGGTCTCCCAGCGTAAACCGGCCTACAACCCGTCCCAAGGGCGAAGAGGCTGCGGCTGCCATGCGTCACCAATACTGCCCCACAGAGGTGAAAAAAGCCGGCGACAAGCCGACGCACGTCGGTGACAGCTAAAGGGACACGGAAGGCTCTAATGAGACGGCCAAGGACTGACCCACCTTCTCTTCCCAAGTTTTTAAACATATTTTTTGAGGAATTAAGCATGGCAAGGTCTTTTTCTAGGCTAGTTTACATTGGCAAACGGCACATTTTATATAGTGGTGACGTCCCTTTGAGTCAGCCACCGGCTGAAAAAAAAAATCAGCGGCGCAGGTAGCGGACAATGTTAAATTCCCATAGACGTCGGTGATATGTCGATGAGACAGCAGCGACCTGTCTCATGTGTGACAATTGTGGCGCGGTCAACCTTACTAAATCACAAGTCCGAACCAAGGAGAATCTGGTCCTGGACAATGACGTCATGGAAGTAAAAGACATCTGCTTGCCCGTAATTAGCGTAACAATTCGTGACATGAAACAGAATATCAACACGAAGACAATTTTGTCAAACATATCACTACGGATACCCACACAATTACCATTTACATTAATGAATCCGCGCCTAGCTGTGTAATTTCCTGTGACGTCATCAAGGTGTCGAGAACAAACTATAACTGATGGCTTAAATGGTTTCCCATGGCCTTAGCACACGGGTTGACTAATTTTAATCATCAATTCGTCGGTAGGTATACAGAGGATATTTTTTTCGCCCTTGGGAGCAGCCGGAACGATGGGAAAGTCGACCACTTTGTACCATGAAGAAAGGTGAATTGTGGCTGTGCCAAGTATAAAGCAGAATTGCGTGACAAAGAGGGACAAGTTGGAACACGGAGAACAACTTTTGCGCGTCAAGATGTGCCTCGGTGTTGGAGGAAGATAGGAACGATGGTACAGATAAATGCCAACATATGATCAGGTAATTAATGTTTCTTGTGATGGCCCACCAAACATGTCAAGCCAGTCCAAAATTCCCCTCAAATTACAAAATTATAGTTTACGACAAGAACATAACCCAACTTAACTTAGCCAAACCTACCACTTTACTTGGTTCATGGAGGTAAATTGTGTGTAAGCCTGTCTTGTGGTTACCTCGAACTTCAATAATATCTTATTGTTGTTTTAGGGGTTCACAAGATCAGTTTTGCTAATATTTTTCCTCTACCACAAATAAAATGGTTTGGTTATGCTAGGTTAGGTGAAGCTAGGGTTTTTAAGTTGTAGCATTTGATAGATTTTGTCATATAACAATTTAAAAGAAATTGTTTTCTTTAAAAAAAGAAAGCAGGTTAGGCTCAATTTGGCTAGGGTTTTGCATTGAAAATGTTGCTTTTGGGTTGAAATGCTTTCTGATTCTTTATATTTGTTGCCATAAAAGAAGGTTGGTTGTAGATGTGCTTTAATTTTTTGATGAATTATTGGGATTTATCTTTCCAATGCAATGTTTATGAATGTAACTAAGATGATGTGGCCACTCATCTTTCGTGCAAATGCTTACTTTTCAGTTTGTGAGCAAAATAGCAGCAACAAGTGGACTTTGAGTTTGGCAACATTGCATACAAATTAACGTTCCAAAAATGAATACAATATAACCTAGCCTAGTGTGGCCTAACCTCCCTTCGGATAAAAATTAAAAGAATATAATTGGAAAAATACCAAACAATTTATTCTCTCAAAATTGTCCAAATCATGAAAAAAAACCTGACCTGAGCTAACCTAGCCTAACATAAGGTGCTTTTGAAGAAAAACTATCTTTTTTTGCATTTTCGAGGAAAATTAAAAAAATGAACTGAAATAAACCTAACCTATCTAACCAAACCTAGCCGGGGACGAGTGGTCTAGGGGTAGGATGCTCGTCTCACAATCGAAGGGTTGTGGGTTCGAGTCTCACCTGTCGCTACTCTTCGTCCGCGACCAATCGGCGTGAGAGATTGGCGACGCTACATGACTCAACGGTCGACGTGTCGTAAAACCAATAACCAACCAACCAACCAAACCTAGCCCATTTGTTTCCTTTAAGGAGGCAAACTGTGTGTAATACTTGTCTCATGACCATCTTACAGCACAATCATGCCAGTTTAGCTATGTTTTGTTAGCTTAGGTCTTGGTATTTTGTTCTTTTTACATTTTTATAATATATTACCTCACCCAATGCCCCTTGTTAGTGTTATTTTGCTCTTCAACTGAAAAGTAAACATGTACACCACAAATGAATGGTCACATCAGCTTAATCATGTTTGTAAAGATGGCAGTTCAAAATATAACTCAAAATATATAAAACACCTCAAGCACAAGTTTACCAATATTTGTAGGCAAATGCACATAGGTGCAACTGAGCCCTTCCTAAAATTCCTAAAGTTATGAAGATCAGATTCATTCAGATTGCCTACATGGAAGAATAGGTATCAGAAAAAACCTTCTTTTGGGGGGGGGGGGAAGTGCAATCCATATTAAATAATTTGGGTCATCACCGTGGTGCATTTCTGCATACATGCCACATTTAAAATCAGCACCACATTAGGAACCAGAATTGCCAGTGAAACTTGCTGTGATGTGACAAAATTACACCGCAGAGAGCATGACTAAGAACTGGCTAGTCTGGGATTTGTCACCATCCAGAACATAATCCTCAGCAATTTTATGGTGCACTGTTTTTTGTTGTAAAGTGACGGGTTCGTCGGTGACAGATTGGGTGTTTTTTTCACCTCTGCTGCCCCATGCCGGACGACAGCGTGTGGCCGATCGTGCAGCGGGGAACGTGGCGTACATGCCGGACTAGTCGCGGGCCGTCATCACCAGTGGCGGACTGTCATCACCAGTGGCGGACTGTCATCTCCGTGCCCCATGCCGGACGACAGCGTGTGGCCGATCGTGCAGCGGGGAACGTGGCGTACATGCCGGACTAGTCGCGGGCCGTCATCACCAGTGGCGGACTGTCATCGCCAGTGGCGGACTGTCATCACCAGTGCCCCATGCCGGACGACAGCGTGTGGCCGATCGTGCAGCGGGGAACGTGGCGTACATGCCGGACTAGTCGCGGGCCGTCATCACCAGTGGCGGACTGTCATCGCCAGTGGCGGACTGTCATCACCAGTGACGGGCCGTCATCACCAGTGGCGGACTGTCATCACCAGTGACGGGCCGCCATCACCAGTGGCGGACTGTCATCACCAGTGACGAGGACCGTCATCACCAGTGGCGGACTGTCATCACCAGTGACGGACTGTCTCTGCTGCCCCATGCCGGACGACAGCGTGTGGCCGATCGTGCAGCGGGGAACGTGGCGTACATGCCGGACTAGTCGCGGGCCGTCATCACCAGTGGCGGACTGTCATCACCAGTGACGGACTGTCATCTGCTGCCCCATGCCGGACGACAGCGTGTGGCCGATCGTGCAGCGGGGAACGTGGCGTACATGCCGGACTAGTCGCGGGCCGTCATCACCAGTGGCGGACTGTCATCACCAGTGGCGGACTGTCATCACCAGTGGCGGACTGTCATCACCAGTGGCGGGCCGTCATCACCAGTGGCACTACAGTGGCGGACTGTCATCACCAGTGGCGGACTGTCATCACCAGTGGCGGACTGTCATCACCAGTGGCGGACTGTCATCACCAGTGACGGACTGTCATCACCAGTGGCGGACTGTCATCACCAGTGGCGGACTGTCATCACCAGTGACGGACTGTCATCACCAGTGGCGGACTGTCATCACCAGTGGCGGACTGTCATCACCAGTGACGGACTGTCATCACCAGTGGCGGACTGTCATCACCAGTGACGGACTGTCATCACCAGTGACGGACTGTCATCACCAGTGACGGACTGTCATCACCAGTGTTGTCAACAGTGACGGGTTCGTCGGTGACAGATTGGGTGTTTTTTCACACCTGCTGCCCCATGCCGGACGACAGCGTGTGCCAGTGGCGATCGTCAGCGGGGAACGTGGCGTACATGCCGGACTAGTCGCGGGCCGTCATCACCAGTGGCGGACTGTCATCACCAGTGACGGACTGTCTCTGCTGCCCCATGCCGGACGACAGCGTGTGGCCGATCGTGCAGCGGGGAACGTGGCGTACATGCCGGACTAGTCGCGGGCCGTCATCACCAGTGGCGGACTGTCATCGCCAGTGGCGGACTGTCATCACTAATGGCGGACTGTCATCACCAGTGACGGGCCGTCATCACCAGTGGCGGGCCGTCATCACCAGTGACGGACTGTCATCACCAGTGACGGACTGTCATCACCAGTGACGGACTGTCATCACCAGTGGCGGGCCGTCATCACCAGTGGCGGGCCGTCATCACCAGTGACGGACTGTCATCACCAGTGACGGACTGTTCATCACTAATGGCGGACTGTCATCACCAGTGACGGGCCGTCATCACCAGTGGCGGGCCGTCATCACCAGTGGCGGACTGTCATCACCAGTGACGGACTGTCATCACCAGTGGCGGGCCGTCATCACCAGTGGCGGGCCGTCATCACCAGTGGCGGACTGTCATCACCAGTGGCGGACTGTCATCACCAGTGACGAGCCGTCATCACCAGTGGCGGGCCGTCATCACCAGTGGCGGGCCGTCATCACCAGTGGCGGACTGTCATCACCAGTGACGGACTGTCATCACCAGTGGCGGACTGTCATCACCAGTGACGAGCCGCCATCACCAGTGGCGGGCCGTCATCACCAGTGGTGGACTGTCATCGCCAGTGGCGGACTGTCATCACCAGTGGCGGACTGTCATCACCAGCGGACGTCCCGGGCCATCACCAGTGGCGGGCCGCCATCACCAGTGGCGGGCCGTCATCACCAGTGGCGGACTGTCATCACCAGTGGCGGACTGTCATCACCAGTGGCGGACTGTCATCACCAGTGACGAGCCGCCATCACCAGTGGCGGACTGTCATCACCAGTGGCGGACTGTCATCACCAGTGACGGACTGTCATCACCAGTGGCGGACTGTCATCACCAGTGGCGGGCCGTCATCACCAGTGGCGGGCCGTCATCACCAGTGGTGGACGGGCCGGCCGACGTGCACTCACCCTGGTCTTGCGTTTGTTGTCCTCGGACCGGTCTGGCAACAGGTAGGTCTTGACGTACGGGTCAGGGATGTCGTCGTCCTGCATCGGCAGACTCCTGCCGGCGAGCGACCGAGCCACGCTTCAGACGGTTGGTAGACCACACGCGCGTACATCTCGCACCCGCATACATCTCGCACTCGCATACACGACCACACCCGTCTACATACCTCACCGGCATACATCTCGCACAAGCATACACGAACACACCCATCTACATATCTCACCGGCATACATTTCGCACCCGTATACACGAACATACCTGTCTACATATCTCACCGGTATACATCTCGCACCCGCACGCACACACGCGCACGCACACACACGCACGCACGCACGCGCACGTACACGCACCCACACACGCACGCGTCTACACACCACACGTGCAAGGTATACACAACACACAATCCCAGCGCGACAAGACATGCACAGCATGATAGACACCCGACACATAACCGTAACACATTCTGAACACATGGTACGCGGGACACAATCCCAACACATTCTGAACACATGGTACGCGGGACACAATCCCAACACATTCTGAACACATGGTACGCGGGACACAATCCCAACATATTCTGAACACATGGTACGCGGGACACAATCCCAACACATGGGGCACGGCGCATCATCCAAACACATGGGACACGGGCACAAAGGACACTAAGCTATGAGAACATTGAAAATGACGCCTGAAATATTCCAGTTCATTTTCCTCACGGCAAATCAGGCGAACTTGTTGGCTATCCTTGGATTTCTGAGAAGAAAACGGCCCGTGAGCTCAGCCGTCATCCATCAATTATAACTGCATCAATTCACCGGAAGCACTTCAACCCGTTCGTTAGTGCCAGATACGCGAAATGTGCGCGCAGAAATTCATTGGCATTCCAGACAACAAGCATCTTATCTAGTCTTGCAATATGCTTGGGAAAAACCAAATTCCCATTCAAGAAATGCACAACTTCTCGGGTAAAACGTAGTGTAACGGAGAAATTTGCTATGCACTACTATTCAGTTGAGGCTGTGCAAGACTTAACAATATGGTGAAAGCAAAGGTGTGACTCCAGCATAGCTTCTTTATGTTGCCCACCACGATACACAAAGACCATAATGTTGCGTTTCATGTACATGTTTCAAATCCCTCGTATTTACCTGGCAAGCCTCAGGCTACTAACTTCTTTACGGGGGCAGTGAAACAAATTCATCTGGCTACTTAGATGATACGTAATTGCTATGAAAGACGTTGGCGACAGACGAAGTTGAGAACAAATATTCCATGCTTATAACAACCATCGTTCAATGGACAAAGCAGTGCACAGGGACTGCATGATCCATAGCTCGCCCCTTGGGGACATACATCTTGGAGACACTTAGGATGCTCTGAATAATTTTAATCAGTGGCTGTTGCTCTCTTGATGTGTAGCTGATAAGATTTCAGACTAGCTTTTGTCATTAAATCTGGGTCTGCTGATGCGTGGCTTCAATTAGATGTGAGTGTGGACGGGGAGGAGGAGAAGATTATGTCATTATTTAAGAGGGACAAAATTGCACGTTTTTTTCTCCCTACATAAAATAGAAACTTGAACGTAGTTAGGGAAATTGCCATGCGAAAATCTGAAACACATTTGCGAGTATTGCAACGCAATGTGAAGAGTTGAAATGCATAATTCACTACAGGTGTAGGCGTGTTTGGTTGATTGGCTATCTGCCCTCCGACGCGTCGACTGATTTGGACACGTGACATCGCCAGTCTGCCTCGCCAATTCGTGGCCGGCGAGGAGCAGCGACAGGTGACACGTGACACGTGACATCGCCAGTCTGCCTCGCCAACTGGTGGCCGGCGAGGAGCAGCGACAGGTGACACGTGACATCGTGTCACGTGACATCGCCAGTCTGCCTCGCCAATTGGTGGCCGGCGAGGAGCAGCGACAGGTGACTCGTGACATCGTGTCACGTGACATCGCCAGTCTGCCTCGCCAATTTGTGGCCGGCGAGGAGCAGCGACAGGTGCGACTCGGACCCACAAGCTGTCGGTTGTGAGACGAGCATCTCACTCCTGCACTATCCGCCTCCCTAGGAGTAAACATAATAGTAGGCCACTTTGCACCAACAAAAAACATCTTGTCCAGAGATTGCCTACCGCTCGACACGACGGCACAACACCGAACAGTGGACGTGAGATGCGTGTCGGCAGAACACCGAACAGAGGACGTGAGATACGAGTCGGCACAATACCGAACAGTGGACGTGAGATACGTGTCGGCAGAACACCGAACAGCGGACGTGAGATACGAGTCGGCACAACACCGAACAGCGGACGTGAGATACGAGTGGGCACGACGTTGATCACCTAGCCACCACTTGACAGTGACGTGACACTCGATACATCTGATGCCATTTCGGTGTGGAGACCGTCGCCGGAGCGCAGCGACCTGACATGACGCCAATGCGGCGATATTCCAGCCCAACAGCCGGAGCGGTGACGTCATCACCGGGTCACCGGCACCGGCCACCGAGCGGGCCGGGACACCGGCGCCGGCGCTGACGCTGACGCTAGCGCTGACGCTGGCGCTGACGCTGACGCCCCAGGCAGACCACCACAGAATTACCGGTGTCGGCAACTTCGTCACACAACTGCGCCAGAGGCCCAGTCGGCGCCACACCAGCAGCGGGCACAAAGGCGGCAGGCCGGCCGCCGAGCCCGGTGGGGATGCTGGCGCTTGATGTGATCACGGCGCAGTACGGTGCTCGAATCGATGGCGTGCCACGCCGGCTCGCCAGGGAGGCAGGTGCCTCAGGTCGGCTGTTCCGAACCTCTCGCCGGGTCTGTTGCATCAGGTATAACCCGTCAGACCTGCCACACGAGGCGTCCGTCAGGTCTGGCACCGTCAGATCAGTCGGTCCAGGCCTGCACCTAACCCCGGCAGGACACCAGACCGTCCGTCAGGTCTGGCACCGTCAGATCAGTCGGTCAAGGCCTGCACCTAACTCCGGCAGGACACCAGACCGTCCGTCAGGTCTGGCACCGTCAGATCAGTCGGTCCAGACCTGCACCTAACCCCGGCAGGACTCCAGATCGTCCGTCAGGTCTGGCACCGTCAGATCAGTCGGTCCAGACCTGCACCTAACTCCGGCAGGACACCAGACCGGCGCTCACGGTGAGTACGTGACGTCACACCGCGGGCCTGCGTCAGAGGTCTATTTTACAGTACCATAGCAGCGAGCGTTGGCGACGAGGTTTTGCCAGCCGGCAGCGCAATATTGACACAAACGACCCGAACTGGTAGATGGCGGCATTTCACTGATTGTTTGCTTGGGCTTGGGAGCGCATCAACATCAAGTGGTCAAGCATACTGCCGACACAAATGTAAAAAATATGTTTTAGATGCTCCATGCGTCCCCATGAGCAGCGACAAACTGAGTCGGTATATATTGGTACACATATTTATATACCACCCACGGGACGCGATTATTCACCTCGAATAAAATGACGTGAGAAAAGGAGAAGGGTCTATTCCCCAACGCAACGTCTCCGTTCCTCAGCGAAAGCAGGACCTGTGAGTAGAGAGCGGCCTGCACTCCGTCCTCAACACACGGTACCCGTGAGTGGCGTACTGTGTTCTGTTCACACACGCAATGTGTGATAACCTCTTCACCAATTTCCTGAACGAGGAGTCATGACGAAACGGTCAGAGCAACGATGCTACGAGAAATCCTCCAAATTTGTTGGAACCCTCATATTCTCGTCGCTGTCCTTGCCCGAAGCTGATACCATTCGATAGGCATCGTGGGTGGGCAGAGCAACAGCTCGAGTACGCGGCCGCCACCGCTATGCTATCCGCTGCCCAATATATTTTCACCATGCAATGTCAACGCTGATTGCACTCATTAGCGGTTCACGTGACAGGGCACTAGCAATACATTAAATGCAATGAAAACTCGCACCCGCGTTTATAAGTCAACGTTTTGGTGATGGAGCTATAACGTGTTGGTGATGGAGCTATAACGTGTAGGATGTATCGGTGATGGAATCGTGGCGTGTTACATTTGTTAGTGATGGGCCTGTGACGTGTGCCATTTGTCGGCAAAGGCACGTGCACCGCATGGTGCCATGTGCCATTTGTCGGCAGAGGCACGTGCACCGCATGGTGCCATGTGCCATTTGTCGGCAGAGGCACGTGCACCGCATGGTGCCATGTGTCATTTGTCGGCAGAGGCACGTGCACCGCATGGTGCCATGCCGGTGGAATAACGATGGCACGGACCGTGGCCATTGTGCGGCACTTCACCCATCGCAAGACTCCTCCTGACATTCGCTCTATCCTCACAACACCCAGGATAGTGGTGTCAGTACCAGAGACCAGCACTCCCCAGCATCGGAAGGCACGTGCTGTTTGTTCACAGGAGCCCGGCACTCAGCAGCTCCCTCCCCGGCACTCAACTGACCATGACACTCGTACTTCTGCAACATTAGATGTCGCGTGATGCGCCCCGCCATAATTACACCGACACAGCCCGAAGGGTCGTTTTGTATGTTTTTGGCACGGATCAATCAAGTCACCCAAACCGTCTCTGGAACCATTCTAATGAGGATTTGAGCCATCCCAATGATTTTGAAGAAGAAAATCATAAGCATTGGAACATCAGTGCAGATTCCAAACATGTCCATAAATGAATAGCAGTCACTTATTTGTTCTTCAGGTGTATTCTGCAAATGTATCTGGATCCTCTTAATTGTAACCCTTGAAACGCTGTCTTCTGCTAGCATTACTGGGCTGGCATGCCCGCTATCATTACCAGAACTCTTGCCAACGGCAGTTAGCCCAATCCGAAAAGAGGCAATTTTTGAGTTCTGTCTCTAACAGCAAGACATGAACAGCTAACACATCTGATCCAACCATTTGATTGCGTACACAATTGGCGACAATGTAACAATTGGGGCCCGTGAGTGTGCTTTGTTTTGCGCACAATACAGCTGGACCAAAATAATGGAAAACTATCATGGTTTGGTATTCGGAATCAGAAAACCCTATTCACCCGCAGTGGTCAAGTTAAGCTGTATTTGTGGATGGAAGACACATCTCCACGTGGCCACTTTTTACCTGGCATACTTACATTTATTTATATTGTTACCCAGAATGACTACAGTCAACGGAGTGTCACAAACACTTGCTTCATATTATGCATCGCAATTGGCAATTACATAACACATAATTTTCCACATGATGCATCTGCCTTGAAAAGCGTGGAACTATTCATGTGCTCGTCATGCGCCAACAGTTCGTCTTCCGGTTATGGTAAAACATGAAAATTTACGACCACTAACCAACCATACAATTCATGGCATGCGGAATTGCTGCTCGTCGTCTGGTTAGCTTAGTTGGCAGATCGCAGATCTGGGGATGGGGCCGAACCGGCCCCGACAAGGCATATGTGATCAGTTTGGAAAAGACCGGCCCCGGCAAGGCTGTCGATTTGTGATCAGTTTGGAAAAGTCTGCTAGTTAGCGGCCAGGAAGCGTTACCTTTAGCCGGGCGGCCGAGTCGTTCGGTCGAGACACTGCCGGCACGTTAAACATTAATTACAAAATGTCCAGTTGACTTGGGATTTCGCCAGCGAGCCACGAATTCTAGACTGTGGGGATGGCGTGTTCAAAAAGAGGCCTTGGGCACAAAAGGGAGTTATGCAATGATGCACCCAGACAACTTTGTAACAAAGGCTGGTCTGCTGGGATCTGCTGGGACTCGGGAGCTCCTTGAGAACGAAACGTGTATGCATGAGCTGTATCTCCATTTGATTCGAAAGCCTCGCAAAATTACATTGTTGTACATCTTGAGGCCCACCCCATTACACAGTTCCTGTATGCTCTAATGCTTGATAGTCGCATCAATAAGGCTTATCTTCTAGTAACTTGAAGAAACTATCAACTTTGAGTAACGAACAAGCAATGGGAAAAATAAAATCGCTGGAAGCGTGGAGTGAAACTAAATCTTAGCTAAATCGGAGAGAGGACTTAGTACGACGGCGACGTTTCGTCCTATTTCCGAATCGACAGTGGCCAATTAGATCGCAGAGATTCCGGATGTTGCTTGTAGTGGGCCTACGTAAGTCTAAAAGGGGTTGTTTCGCCTTATTACGGTAGGGCTCTTTTAGACGGCGATCCGTGAGGGGCGACCGGATTCCACCCCTAAGATCTCGGAATCTATCGGGTCTGAATGACTTGAGCAAATTCTACTGGTCTAGTCTACATCTTTATAACTTTAAAAGGTCAAAATGAACGTCAAAGGGTCCAAATGTTCGCAATGGCGGAGTCAGGTGGCAACACGGGGGAAATTCATCAAAACCATATGGATCTGCTTGTATTTTGCACCCGTAAAAGTGTGCATGGTTGGACGTGAATCATCATAAACACAAAATATGGCCGAGTGGTGGGCGTCGGAAGTTGGAGACGAGCAGTCTTTCTCGACTGTGGGGGACGATTCCGACAGGAATGACTGTGGGAGCATGGCGTCACACCCCGCACAGTAGCGGCGCACATGGATTTAGCGATGTGGTGGTGTAGTTGTTCATCCCATTTTCAACTTATCGCATCCGCAAAAACGAGGCATGCTGGAAAATTCGAAATGAAGAACAGAATTTTGCCACTTGGTGTAGGCATTTGGATATCGCAATAGCATTCATATTTTGTGCACTCGATGTCTTCTGTGGTGAAGTAACTAATGCGTGCGATATATGAGCATATATCATTTCCGCGTTGATGCGCTCCTTGCGAGTTTGCCAGGGTCCCGGCCACATGCATTAAACAAAATTAATCCGAATTCTTGCTGGGGTGGCTTTATGAACCAGGGTTCTATTGCTAAGCAGAGCTTGTTGCGTGAACCCTGGCCCCACCGCCCTATCATGAATTCCAGTTCAACGGCAGAATTTAGACCGAAAGCTTAGCGTGCCGTCAATGCACCGACACGGCCGCCCGGTAGCTCGTCCCCGGCCTTATCGGGCCAGCTGCCAACTGACCCTCCCAGCCGGGGGTTAAATGCAAGCGCGTGAAGCGACTCGAACCCTGTGTTGCCAGAACAGGGGAGACCAGTGCAGGCCAGCGCTCTAACCAACTGAGCTACCGGGGCGGCATTGCACCATATACCTTCGAAAATTTGAGCCATCCCAAGCACTTTCATGAAATGACACCCCTGGGCCATAGCCCAGAGCCCAAGCAGTCCTGGAGACGTGGCCGCGCCACGGCGGCCTGCAGCGCCTACCCGGAGCCCAGCTCAGCGCGTCCGCGGCGCCCCAGGTGCCTGCGAGTAATCCGACGTCCTGCCACGGCCGAGCCAGACGGCCGGGCGTCATACCCGGTCCGAGGCCGAGCCAGACGGCCGGGCGTCATACCCGGCCCGAGGCCGAGCCAGACGGCCGGGCGTCATACCCGGTCCGAGGCCGAGCCAGACGGCCGGGCGTCATACCCGGCCCGAGGCCGAGCCAGACGGCCGGGCGTCATACCCGGTCCGAGGCCGAGCCAGACGGCCGGGCGTCATACCCGGGCCGGCATCCGGGCCGCGCCGTCGGCCAGCATCGATCGCGGCCGCCAACGACCCGACTGCGTCGGTGACGACCATCCCAGGCCCGACGCCGAGCACAAGTCAGGCAGCGAGTGATGATGCATGCGCGTCGACAGCTGGGGGTCCTTGTGTGCTCAACGAAAGAGCGATGCGAGCGAGAGAGACAGAGAGACAGAGAGAGATAGAGAGACAGAGGAGAGAGAGATAGAGAGACAGAGACAGAGACAGAGACAGAGACAGAGACAGAGACAGAGACAGAGACAGAGACAGAGACAGAGACAGAGACAGAGACAGAGACAGAGACAGAGACAGAGACAGAGACAGAGACAGAGACAGAGACAGAGACAGAGACAGAGACAGAGACAGAGACAGAGACAGAGACAGAGACAGAGACAGAGACAGAGACAGAGACAGAGACAGAGACAGAGACAGAGACAGAGACAGAGGCAGAGACAGAGACAGAGACAGACACAGAGACAGAGACAGAGACAGAGACAGAGACAGAGACAGAGACTGAGACTGAGACTGAGACTGAGACTGAGACAGAGAGAGAGAGAGAGAGAGAGAGAGAGAGAGAGAGAGAGAGAGAGAGAGAGAGAGAGAGAGAGAGAGAGAGAGAGAGAGACAGAGACAGAGACAGAGACAGAGACAGAGACAGAGACAGAGACAGAGACAGAGACAGAGACAGAGACAGAGACAGAGAGAGAGAGAGAGAGAGAGAGAGAGAGAGAGAGAGAGAGAGAGAGAGAGAGAGAGAGAGAGAGAGAGAGAGAGAGAGAGAGAGAGAGAGAGAGAGAGAGAGAGAGAGAGAGAGAGAGAGAGAGAGAGAGAGAGAGAGAGAGAGAGAGAGAGAGAGAGAAGATAGTCAGATTCGACTATATATTCCTGGTTCAGTCCTTTGTAACCAAATCAAGGCGATTCCAAGAATCACATTGCAAAGAGCGTGTGTCCTGACCTTGAGCTGGCCTGGCTCTGTGACCGCGTTAGACTGGGTCGCATTCGTTACACAAGGTCCGTTCACAAATTGGGGGAAGGTGGACCATATTACACAACGATACATCAGGTGGTTTCAGAAAACCACAGGGAATACCGACGCCATCACACTGCGAGGGTTAATCGCTGTAAGATGGCGTGCATCACCAGCGTGACATGGCCATGGAACAGCTTTCTTATTGCACGGCGAACGACAGGAAGCGCAGGCCAATCAGGGGTTGAACTTTCCATGTATTTATGGGCTCTGTCCCATTCCCTGACATGATTTTAAGCTCTAAATAGTGGGTCAATGGAAGCACAAGACGTAAACTCGAGTTTGAAGCCACTTGATGTTCTAATCATGTTTTAATCAACAAGGTAAAACCAAATTCCACCTCCTCAGCAGAAGGGAGGGCAAAGGACACATTTATTTATCTCCCTTGATGTTAAATCTATCTACTTACCACAATGACATTAACCCGGCAACAAGCCTTGCCTCTCTATCATTGTTGACTTCTCAGTCAGTCCCTTGGGAAAAATATCACTTCGAGCCTGCCAATGACCATATATATCGTGCTTCATTCCATCAATTATCGTTACCTAACGCACTCATCCTTGCAGTAAATCCTTCCAGGCGCCATCGCCAGGAAGCAGCTCCACAACTAGGGTCGGATTTATGGTTTGTAATCCTAGATGTGGAAGAGGAAAGTGTGTTACTAATCGAACATGGCGAGGATGTTTTTCATCAAATCTGGGGCATCAGAATATCAGATTGCACTTCCCAGTGAATCTTGACCACCTTATCAGAGAGCAGTTCATTATGAACAGCACTTTTCAACCTCCAACCAAGAAAAAAAAGACATGTTTATGGAGAGGATAATGTTCTCGATGCAAAAAAATCCAGGAAGTCTATTTTTTTCAAACCCTGTCCACAACGTGGTCTGGACCAGTGATGCATGAGAGACCTCACTCGGCCACGGCTACACAAACACTGACCGTATGGTTTGATTGCACCCATACCCTCAATAGCCATTGGCAGATCCTGGGGAAGACAGTTCCCAAACCGTCTTGCTGCCAGACATTGTAAATGTATCAACCTTGATCGATCACAAAGCAACAGCTTAGTTATAATAACTATTTCTCGAGCTATAATGCATTCGAAATATAATATCATTTGGACAACTTATTGGGTTTTGAAAGCTATGACCAATGGAACTAAATTTATCTCCTTCCAAACAGGTCTTCTCGATTCATCACTGTCCATACCCAAAGGTGCTTCATATTCTGTCGTTGCGTACCGTCTATTCTCAACAGAAGATCGGTATCAGTATCGGTATATAACAAATTGAAGAAGTATTAATGCATGGTGAAAGGTTGCCGGAACTTGACATACGCGGTAAGAAGTGCGTCCATTAATTCATTTTGCGCATATCTGCACCGAACTTCTGGAATATTATTTGATTTGTCTCGATATATTATTAGCATACATCACGGCTTCCTCAGCTCGGTCGGTAGAGATGCAGCTGCTGTGACCTTCAGCAGTCAAGCAGTTCAAGCGTTCTTCACACTTAGAAAATACTTCCCATCTCATGCACATACGCAAGAAAAGGCTAACATACATAATTGCGAAATATCAGCATGCGCAAGTACGTCCGGCTATCGAACCATTAGAAGCATGTTGCGATTGGTTTCTTTTACGACGCATTCGGCTGGTGGGCCACATAGCGTAACCAACCTCGCACGCAGATTGATCGAGGGTGGGTTCGGTAATCCATCTGGCTGTGGGATTCGAACACACGATCTTACGACCAACAGTCCAACTGCCTACCCATTGAATTACAGCGGCCCCGCCATAGCCATTAATCGTGGACAGATGTGAGGGTAGAAAGGCGACTATATTTAAACTCCCCTTCCCATGCAACTGCTCACCTTTGACAATGTTGTAGGTGGGAAACTTCATATCATGGAACATACCAGAGTTCGTATGCACTAAATTGTCCAGACTAACCCGACCCACTAAAGAAGCTTCGATGGTTTCGAAGATCTGCTTGTGGAAGCGCATACCTACCCGGTAGAGGGGTATACTTATTTGGTAGACAGGTAATATTACGGAACACCTCTCGTGGAGACAATGCAATTATACAGGGTCGCACGCGACCAAAGAGAAACTTCCTCTTCCTATTTCTTTGAAATGCAGAAAATACATCCAAAGCCCGAATGCATACCAACATTGCTCGCCGCAATCCGCTATGGCTTCCAACACGAGTAGGGCGTATAGTTACAATCCGACATGATTTCCAGCACGAATGGGGCGTATGGTTACAATGCGACGTGACCTCACGTTACATCAAATGGAACGCTAACAATAACGAATAAACGTCCAACTTCTCGCAGGCCACATTTGAATCCATTTCTTCACGGCAAACGCCTCCTCTTCGATTCTGGTGGTTGTTGGTTTTACGACACGTCGACCGTTGGGCCATATAGCATCGTCAATCTCTCATACCGATTGACAGGTGAGATTCGAACCCGCAATCCCCCAATTGTGAGACGGGTAACTTACCCCCGGACCAATCGATCCCCACCCCCTCTTCAATTCTGACACTTTTCCTAGTTCCATTCTGACACAGAGGACGCTGTCAGCACCCTCTCTGCCAGGATGGAAACTATGGTCTAATTCAATCTTCTATTCGGGGGGACATACGCTCTTAGTCCACGGGACACGCTCTAGGGGGTGTACACGACATGCGATGGTTGTGATGGTGAATGTTGGCATGGTGTTGATGGTCAATGTTGTGCGGAGCCATATTTCCGACGTTATTTCTGGCTCAACTCGGGTTTTGGGCGAATTCCGTGATATTACAGTACCGTACTCCATGTGGTGTGTGTACTCCATGCTGCCGGTTATCGCCACAGCGCACCTTCGCCATCTTGTCCGCCACACGCTCCCA
Organism: Ashinkailepas kermadecensis; assembly: GCA_034440615.1. Taxonomy (NCBI): domain Eukaryota; kingdom Metazoa; phylum Arthropoda; class Thecostraca; family Neolepadidae; genus Ashinkailepas; species Ashinkailepas kermadecensis. Next base: position 95,536 of record JAOTOM010003206.1, read on the forward strand.
GTTTTTCACACTAAACGTGGAATTCTGCACAACAAATGTGGAAAAGAGACGCAGTCTGAATTGGAACCCTCCGCTCAAGGTCATACCTAAAGGCCGCCTTCGCACTGCGCCAGCGTCCGTCACCGATGTCTGCGGGAGTAGCGTCGGGGGATGGGCGGGGGGAGAAGGTTGAAGAACATAAACGAAAGAGTCGTGGACAAACCAAGCCGCCAGTTCTTCTTTAACGATGTTGGTTGTGCCAGGCACCAGGCCAGTTCTTCTTCCACAGAGTTGGTTGTGTCGGGCACTAGGCCAGTTCTTCCACGATGTTGGTTGTGCCGGGCACTAGGCCAGCTCTTCTTCCATGATGTTGGCTGTGCCGGGCACCAACCCAGTTCTTCTTCCACTATGTTGGTTGTGTCGGGCACCAACCAAATTCTTCTTCCACGATGTTGGCTGTGTCGGGCACCAGGCCAGTTATTCTTCCATGATGCTGGCTGTGCCGGGCACCAGCCCAGTTCTTCTTCCACTATGTTGGTTGTGTCGGGCACCAACCAAATTCTTCTTCCACGATGTTGGCTGTGTCGGGCACCAGGCCAGTTATTCTTCCATGATGCTGGCTGTGCCGGGCACCAGCCCAGTTCTTCTTCCACGATGTTGGTTGTGTCGGGCACCAGGCCAATTATTCTTCCATAATGCTGGCTGTGCCGGGCACCAGGCCAGTTCTTCTTCCACTATGTTGGTTGTGCCGAGCACCAGGCCAGCTCTACTTCCATGATGTTGGATGTCCCGGGCACTGGGCCAGCTCTTCTTCCATGATGTTGGCTGTGCCGGGCACCAACCAAGTTCTTCTTCCACGATGTTGATTTTGCCGGGCACCAGGCCAGTTCTTCCACGATGTTGGATGTGCCGGGCACCAGGCCAGTTCTTCCACGATGTTGGATGTGCCGGGCACCAGGCCAGTTCTTCCACGATGTTGGATGTGCCGGGCACCAGGCCAGTTCTTCCACGATGTTGGATGTGCCGGGCACCAGCCGCGGTGAACGGCGCCAGTTCCGGCGCAGCCAACCGCCGGCCAACAGTGGCTGGGAGTGCAGGCCACCTCATCAGGCGCACTTCAGGGTCGATCGCCCACACCTCCCCGGCTACCTACCGTTGGCCCCGCTGATTGGAGATCTGATTACGAGATTGCGTTCCGACTTGCCGGAGGAAAACCACATGAGCACAAATCAGGGGACCGACGACGCGACCGGTCGGTTGGCCGGGATTGGCAACGGAAACATCCATCAGGATGTGGGCGGGGGTGGCCACGCTCGCCACACCGTCAGCAGCCACGTCCACCAAACAATCAGCAGATACGTCCACCAAACCATCAGCAGATACGTCCACCAAACCATCAGCAGACACGTCCAACAAACCATCAGCAGACACGTCCACCAAACCGTGAGCAGACACGTCCACCAAACCATCAGCAAACACGTCCACCAAACCATCAGCAGACACGTCCACCAAATCATCAGCAGACACGTCTACCAAACCATCAGCAGACACGTCCACCAAACCATCAGCAGATACGTCGACCAAATCATCAGCAGACACGTCTACCAAACCATCGGCAGACACGTCCACCAAACCATCAGCAAACACGTCCACCAAATCATCAGCAGACACGTCCACCAAACCGTGAGCAGCATGCCCACCAAGCCGTGAGCAGCACGCCCACCAAGCTGAGTAGACACGCCCACCAATCCGTGAACAGACACGCCCATCAAGCCGTGAGCAGCACACCCACCAAGCCTGGAGCGGACTCAGGGTACATAAACTTGACAAAACTGTATGTATTCTTTCATCTCCAGGATGTCTTGCATTTTGTCTACATTTGCATGCATGAACACTTATTTTATTCCGAAATGTTCGTTCCAGCAATTACAGATAGTACAGTATGCATCAGTGCACGGGTGTGGCGGCACGGGTATGGTGGAATAATCTTGTGCTGTCCTAGGACCATTGCATTGTGACATTGCGGGGCATGGCATTGCGATACCACTATTATGACATGTGGAAATCTAGAAGAATTCAACATTAGCCAGTCGAAAGGTACCAATCGATAAGCAGCACGCCCGTCGCAAGGACACGGCCGGACGTCCACCTCCGCGCCGGCAGGACACAGCCAGGCGTCACGAGGACGAGGCTGGACGGGCAAGGCACAGCCCGGCGTCACGAGGACGCGGCTGGACGTCCACCTCCGCGCCGACACGGGCACAGCCAGGCGTCACGAGGACGAGGCTGGACGTCCACCTCCGCGCCGACACAGGGCACGGGCCGGGACGTCACCTGCGCAGCCCGGCGTCACGAGGACGCGGCCGGACGTCCACCTCCGCGCCGGCAGGGCACAGCCCGGCGTCACGAGGACGCGGCCGGACGTCCACCTCCGCGCCGGCAGGGCACAGCCAGGCGTCACGAGGACGCGGCTGGACGTCCACCTCCGCGCCGGCAGGGCACAGCCCGGCGTCACGAGGACGCGGCTGGACGTCCACCTCCGCGCCGGCAGGGCACAGCCAGGCGTCACGAGGACGCGGCCGGACGTCCACCTCCGCGCCGGCAGGGCACAGCCCGGCGTCACGAGGACGCGGCCGGACGTCCACCTCCGCGCCGACACGGGCACAGCCAGGCGTCACGAGGACGCGGCTGGACGTCCACCTCCGCGCCGGCAGGGCACAGCCCGGCGTCACGAGGACGCGGCTGGACGTCCACCTCCGCGCCGACACGGGCACAGCCCGGCCGCAGCCCGGCGCCCAATCTACCTAACGACGCCGGTGCGAGCTGGAACCGACACGCCACCACGGCTAACACAGCTCACGCTGTCGTACTAATGGCGGCCGGACTCGCTCGGCCGGACCTGGCAGTAGACGCGACAACACACCGGCAGCAGGCGTGAAGTGCCGTGCTGTGTTGACAGACATGTCAGGAGGCCCACCCACGGCCTGTCATATCGGCCGGACCTGGCAGTAACGACAACACACCGGCAGCAGGCGTGAAGTGCCGTGCTTTGAATGTAGGTATCGGCCGGACCTGGCAGTAGACGCGACAACACACCGGCAGCAGGCGTGAAGTGCCGTGCTGTGTTGACAGACATGTCAGGAGGCCCACCCACGGCCTGTCATATCGGCCGGACCTGGCAGTAGACGCGACAACACACCGGCAGCAGGCGTGAAGTGCCGTGCTGTGTTGACAGACATGTCAGGATGACCACCCACGGCCTGTTTCGTCGCTGTTGTCTATCGAGCCAGTGTGGAGCGGATGTGGTGTTCCAGGACGCGGTGTTCTGACGCCCCGCGCCGTGCGGTCAGCACATCATCGGCACTGTCGTCACACGGCGAAAAGACGCCTGGCGGGTTAGGTAAATGTTTAGGTGAGCATTTTAACCGTTTTCGTACCCATTTATGGTTATAAGTCCTCGTATAAGTCCTACAATAATATAGTAGTGCAATTAGTAATAGTAATACAATAATATAATACAATAAACAATAAGTCCTACAACAGCCCTCGTAATACAACTACCGTGACCAATTGGGTATCAGCATGCTCGTGATCGGACGATCTTTACATCAGTATGTTTTTTTTAAGTATTCAAGCACGCTGATCTTCCAAAACATCGATACGCATCTGCCTTCATGTTTCCTCACGTTGCCGCGCGGGGCACCACCAGCAAAAACAGGTATTGGAGAAAACCAAGGCAAAATATAAATGTTGGGGATATATATACTATGAGCATGAGTTGAAGCTATGAGTTCGAGCGTCGAAGAAGAAACGGACGTGTTGCTGTCAATGGGCTGCTACAGTTGGGATTTAGCTTTCAAATATCTGAACTTTAAGGTCACGCAAAAGTCGAATATACGTAAATTTCGAGACATGCCCAAGTTTCGAAAGCTCTGAACAACTAAGGCAAGTGTTACTTAGATTCATATTAATATGCTGTCATATATTTAGAGTGATATTTATGAGGCCATGTCAGGATTCGAGATCAAATAAGGTTAATGTCAATGAAGGTCAAAACGACCCCCGGAAGTGTCATAAACTTATCTGAGCATACCCACACTTTACTAATACGAAATCAAAATTGTGACGTCACGACTCCATCACACCTGAATTTGCACCAAAAGTTGTACAAGCGATGTCCAATGTGCTATGCAAAACTTCGCCAAAGTTGTTTTTCGCTATCGCCGAAAAGCCCCGGAGGTTGGAGTCGGACCCCCCCACCATTCCCCCGACAGTGTGGAGCCGCCAGTGTAACGCGTTCTCTACTGCCTTGTCATTCTCCATCTTCATACCCAACGTTGTCAGAGAGAAAGAAAGTCTTGCATACTTTTGACCTTTATCCGGATTCGGTTGGCAAGTGTCGCTTCAGCGTATTTTGTTCCCTGAAGCTCTTGAATCGTAGACACTTCAAATTAGCGTAAGATGACCTTTGATTGTGTCAGATTGAATATTAAGATGAGAACATAATTTCATAACAACAATGCCCGACGTTTCGGTTTTCCCTCCTCAAGGGAAAAAGTGAACAAGTTATCCAGTATTATACCCTCCTCGAGGGCAAAAAGTGAATAAGTTATCCAGTCAGAACGGGAACATTGAACAGGGTACAATACCGAAGCCTCGGGCACTGCTGCTATGCAATATTGTTCTCATTGTAATATTAAAACCTATACTCATCCTACGCCAATTCCCATAAGTTGTTTCCAGTCTCCTAGGGTTCCAGAATATCAATGTATTACTTGCGCCAGTGCTGCCCTGCGCCAGGTGTGCGTCCGTTAACAGAGAGATATATTTCCTCTCTAAAGTTTTCATCACTTTTTTGTCCGACGACCGAGTTGATACTTTCGCGCGGTACAATGGACAAATTTCACGTAATGGGCTTTTGGTTGCAAAAAACAGTAATAATACTTCGTAGACAAAACTGAAATATTTTCTCCCAGGAGAAGCATTTACAGCATAATTTAATAATTTCACTTAGGGGTTGCCATCGATTTCAAAACCTTTTCGTAGCAATGACGTCACATATGTGGGGGTCTCGAAGCGGCAAAGCCTGAAACACAGGGAACGATACGTTGGATTGTTCCATGCGAAGTTTTTCAACGGACTACGGACTTGAACGGACTTGAACGGACTTAGTATAGATGACTCGCGTCATCTATACCAAGGCGTGGGCTTGTGATACTGAAATGTTACCAATTTTAACGAAAATATGTAGTTTGGAAGGATAGGAAATATATTATGGTGGTAATACAGCAACTTACATTTTTGTTTCAAATCCGGCGCAGTGCGGTGCGTACAAACAGGAAAAGGTTGTACTATGTTTATGGGTAAAATGAGTAAAATAATGAAAAAGACAATTACATAAATTATGTGTGGCTTAGCTGAACAAACACCATGGCTTACCCTCAGCAAAACAGAAGCTGTTCATACCTAGTGCCATAATTGGCATGCCATAGTGGAGTAAACTGCAAGCTGCATCCCAATGTACCTAAGTACTTGATAAATGATCAATGAATAGCATGTCAAGTTTATTTTAATTGGTTAACATTGCACATTTAACATCACATGATTGGTAAAATATATGGGCAAATACATAGAGATGCAGTTGAAATGCACATGTGTATTGTGATAGTTCTGCAGATATCATAGCATACCTTCAATCAGTATTGTGATGGAACAGAGTGAGTAAGATGCCTGCTCAAATTACTGCAATATATTGATGATGTCCATGGAAATATTTCAAAAAGGGACTGCTATTAAATGACATTGCAGGGATGATTTTGCTATTTAATATTGATTTTAGACGAGGTACACATATTTTCAGGTTGATCTTTACATGAAATGACAGGCATGTTGTGGAATTTTAATTAGTTTACTTCCCGTGTTATATATATATATATATATATATATATATATATATATATATATATATATATATATATATATATATATATATATATATTGTGCATGTGTAGCCAGTGGCGTCACCACGAAATTCTTCCAGGGGGGCAATATTGATAGGGGGCCTCTTGCTCCCGAAAGGGGGCCTCCACTGTGTTAGGGCCTCCTATTGCTTTTTTAGGCTCTTAGTATGGTTCCAGAATGGGGAACATGGCTTCATATTGATGTCTTGTTTGTTCTTGGCATGGTGCATCATTTGCGCCAAGCGCAATAGCAAGAATCTTTTTTTTTTCGCTGAGAACTGAGCCATACCAGGGTATAAATAAGCAAACGCACTGGCGGATCTAGCCCACCGGTTTGGGGGGGGGGGCAACTTTCGGTTTTCGGCGTCGGCCCATTTTTACAATAATAATTAATGACAACATAATTTCCTGTGTAGGGGCCCCAGCCTACCTCCACCGCTTCTAAGTTACGGGATTTGTGTTCTTCTTTACCAAAACGTTCATGTTCACGTTCAACGTCTTGTACCACGTCAACGTTCGTGCACGTGTACACACTGGCAGATCCGATTTTGTCAACTCTTGCTGTAAGCAGAACTTGAGCAGCATAGAACCCTCGATGTGTGTCAGAATGTACTATGCTACCATATTGGCTTCCAAACAATTATAAAAATACCTTTAAAATTGGAGATACTTTCATCCAGACGATAATTTTTAACCTCGGCAAAGGTTACTGCATTTTCATTCAGTTTACTTCTGTTGGTTTCGGGGGGCCAAAAGACCCTTTTAAGCGCTTCGGGGGAGCCATGGCCGGAATGGCCCCTCCCTGGATCCTCTAGTGAATGTAGCCTGTCTCTTCATCTTAGCATCCCCAACACCAACATACGAAACATGCTGCTCAACTGGGCTCAACTGGTCACTCGCACAAAACATCCTGTTCAAATTCCGCTTTCGAAATCTGGCTCACTGGGTCCGCTTGCCCGTTACTGGCTAAACAAACTTCATGAACCTATCTGACGAAGGAATAATGAAACTGCTGATTTCGTCATCTCTTACTGTAAGCAGAACTTCAACAGCATATAACCCTCGATGCGTCAGAATCTACTATGCTACCATATTGGACTTCCAAACAATCATAACAAAATACCTTTAAAATTGGAGATTATTTCACCCGGAAAGCTATTTTTTAACCTCAGCAAAGGTTACTGCATTTTAATTTAGTTTACTTTTATTGGTTTGGGGGGGACAAAAGAAACTATGGCCCCCCTTTGAAGCGCTTGGGGGGGGCATGGCCGGAATGGCCCCCCCCTGGATCCGCCAGTGCCAGTGACGTACCTATATTTGCGTCAAGGGGAGGGGGGCAAACGTATTTGGAGGGGTCCACCTACGCAATAAAAAGTCTTCCGATCTCGACCACTATTTTGTCAAAGGGGACCTTTTTATATAAAATAATTAGTGACCAACTAAATTATCCTGTCGAGGGGCCTAATCTACCACTATCGTTTCTGATTCGTCAGATTTCAACCCTGGCTCCCCCATCCTGTTCGACTGTATTATTTTGGTATCCCTTGATAAGTCACCTTGCACTGCTGAAATTACACCTACACAGATCACTTTAAAATGTAAAATTTACCAATTTCAGACATTCCATTTCATAGTGCCCGGTCGCCACGACGCCAACGTTAGTCCATGTGCACACGCATCTTGCGCATTCGCCACACTTCGTGCGATGCTACGGATTCTGCTGGGCCTCCTACGCTTTGCTAATTGCTGCCACATGATAGACTTGCGCCTTATCTGACGGGATGAAATGCTTTGTATGGGCGTTCGCTGCGAAAATTCGATTAATTAAATTCGATCATTAGTTCCCTACTTCTCATATTTTATGATGAAGAGATGCGGATACCCGCTGAGCTTTGATGCATCTCATATCTTTGATTAAACATGCTTCCAGGTTGGCTACCGAACAGAGGCCCTACCTGAGTGTACTTCTTTGGACCAGTTTCGTATTTCTTCGTCTACGGATGTGTCTTAGGGCTCCAATCCATTTTTGTTCGAGGCCCAATGCATTTTCGAAACCCCTGCTCGTTTTAGGGTTTGTTGCTTCTTTGTGCACCGATGATTTTTCTTAGGTGTCGGGGCGCTTTCAATGATCTCAATGTATTTATTTAGTGCCCGGTATTTTTGTTCGTTCTGGGACCATGTTGCTTATTGCGATCCCAGCCTTTTTTCAGGCCCTTGTGCGGTCGCATGGCCCCTGTGTGCCTTGAGAGCTTCCGGTGTTTTTTTTTGTGTTTTTTTTAGAGTTCCCGCTATATTTATTTATGGCTGCAACGCATGTTTTAGAGCCCTGTCGCTTTTTGCGAGACTGCGCTTTGGAGGGCGAGTTACATTTTCGGTCCCCGTTGTGCTCTTGGGGTCCCGCTGTGTTTATTTGGGGCTTCTGACGCACATTTGTGGGGCCCAGTACGATTTTGGGTCTTCGGTGCGATATTTCTGGGTCTTAGCGCAACTTATCGCGCCCAGGCGCGTGGTTCCGGGGACCCAACGCCAGTTATCTGGGTCAACGCGATTTTGTGGACCCCTTCTCAATTTTCTTTAAATTCCGAATCTCGGCTTGATTTTTCGAGTCCCTGGCGCCATGTTTCCATCTCACCTCGATTTTCTTCGAGCTCCGGTATGTTTTTCGATGCCGTACGCGATTTCTCAAGGCATCTGATGATATGTTCGGTGCTCCAGAACCATTTTCCTGACCAGGACTTTTTTGGAATCCGTCCTTATTTTGGAGGGCTCCGGCTTTCTTTTTCGGATACCGATGCGACTTTGGGGGTCACACGGTGCTGATGTGGAGCCCTAGACGCCAATTGTTGGCAGCCCCGACGTGAATTTTTGATGCCCAGACCAAATTTGTGGTACTACCGATGGGAATTATGGGTCCGAGCGCAATATTTGGTGGGACCGGTTCGAGTTTGCGGGGCGCGTTGTACTTAGCTGTGGCCCCAACGCGATCTTGGCGGTTCCTGTTGCAGATTTTCGGGCCTCGGAGCGAGTTTTCTGGGGCCCGCCGCATTTACTTGGAGCCCCTACGCGAATTCTGGTGGACCGACGCGAATTTGTGTGGTCCCAGCGCGACTTTTTGGGGCCTCGGCTCGAATCTTGGGAGCATATCCCTCTTAGGAGGGAGGGGGCATTTGCCCCTTTGATATGCCACTGCGGCCACCGAAGGAGCTTTTTGTTCAGCCGATGGCACCTTTCGGAGTATAAAAGCCCTCCGGGTAATTTTTGCCGGAACTGTTCTTAATTTTCCGGTGCTGGGGTCCATTCGATCGAGTCTCGGTGTGAACTTTTGGACATCGAGTTCTATTTTTTTAAAGGTCTTGATGCGATATATTTGATGCGATAGCCTCCTTAACAATCCTGTAGGCCTCCTTTGCAATCCAGGGGGCCTCCTTGATAATCCTGTGGGCCTCCTTTGCAATCCTGGAGGCCTTCTTGACAATCATGTGGGCCTCCTTTGCAATCCTGGGGGCCTCCTTTGTAATCCTGTTGGCCTCCTTTGCAATCCTGGGGGCCTCCTTTGCAATCCTGGAGGCCTCCTTTGCGATCCTGGGGGCCTCCTTTGCAATCATGAGGGCCTCCTTTGCAATACTGGAGTCCTTTGCAATCCTTGGGGGCCTCCTTTGCAATCCTGGGGGCCTCCTTTGCAATCCTGGGGGCCTCCTTTGCAATCCTGGGGGCCTCTTTGCAATCCTGGTGGCGTCCTTTGCAATCCTGGGGGCCTCCTTTGCAATCCTGGGGGCCTCCTTTGCAATCATTGGGGCCTCCTTTGCAATCATGGGGCCTCCATTGCAATCATGGTGGCCTCGTTTGTAATCACAGGGGCCTCTCTTTGCAATCATGGGGGCCTCCTTTGCAATCCTGGGGGCCTCCTTCGCTAGCCTGGAGGCATCCTTCGCAATCCTGGGGGGTCTCCTTTGGAATCCTGGGGCCTCCTTTGCAATCATGAGGGCCTCCCTTGCAATCCTGGAGTCCTTTGCAATCCTGGGGGCCTCCTTTGCAATCCTGGGGGCCTCCTTTGTAATCATCTGGGGGCCTCCTTTGTAATCCTGGGGGCCTCCTTTGTAATCCTGTAACCTGGGGGCCTCCTTCGCAATCCTGGGGGCCTCCTTTGCAATCCTGGGGGCCTCCTTTGCAATCCTGGGGCCTCCTTTGCAATCCTGTGGGCCTCCTTTGCAATCCTGGGGCTTCCATCGCAATCCTGGGGGCCTCCTTTGCAATCATTGGGCCTCCTTTGCAATCCTCGGGGCCTCCTTCGCTAGCATGGAGGCATGCTTCGCAATCCCGGGGTCTACTTTACAATCATGGGGGCCTCCTTTGCAATCCTGAGGGCCTCCTTTGCGATCCTGGAGACCTTTGCAATCTTGGGGGCCTCCTTTGCAATCCTGGAGGCCTCCTTTGCAATCCTGGGGGCCTCCTTTGCAATCCTGGGGGCCTCCTTTGCAATCATGGGGCCTCCTTCGTAATCACGGGGGCCTCCTTTGCAATCCTGGGGGCCTCCTTTGCAATCCTGGAGGCCTCCTTTGCAATCCTGTGGGTCTCCTTTACAATCCTGGGGGCCTCCTTTGTAATCACGGGGGCCTCCTTTTCAATCCTGGGGGCCTCCTTTGCATTCCTGGGGGCCTCCGTGCCAATTGTTGGCACTCTCTTTATTTCTGGGGCCTGCTATCTTCTCCTAGGTGACTCCTTCTTCGAATTAGGGGCCTCCTCTCACGTCTTGGAGGCCTCCTCTCATGTCTCGTCGGCCTCCGTGCTCACTTTTTTCCTGTGCATTTCCGGATAGGGGCCTCCTCAAATTTCAGGGGGGGGGGCGGCGCCCCCCCAGTCTCACGACAGGGGGGGGGGGCGACTGCCCCCCTGCCCGCCCGGTGGCGACGCCCTTGTGTGTAGCAGTATATGCAATCAATTATCAGTCAGTGTAGGCAGACATGATCAGCTATCTGCAGGTGTAGGCTGACGTGATCAATAATATGTAGGTTGGTGTAGAGCAACATAATCAGTGATCAGCAGGTGTAGACCAATGTCATCCAACATCCTCAAGCAGCATTTTGATGATTCAAAGTGAGCAAGATGCCCTCTGCAACTGCTGCCATATTGTATGATGTTGATGTAGATAATGCAAAGAGGGATGACTATTGAATGGAAAATTGAAGTGATTCATTAGCTAGAACTGCTATGGATTTTAGATGGAGGACAAGGATTGTTGGCTTAATTTGTACATGGAATTTCAGGCATATTGTGGAATTTCACTGAGCTTGTGAAAAGCATTACAAATATACTACTGCTGGGGTTTCTGCAGTTTGTTGCAAAATGTAATGGAAGTCTGGCGTGATTGTGCTTTAAGGTATTCACGAGACAAATTTTGCACATTTTACCTGCATGAAGCAAAGTGGTTAGGTTTGGCTATGTCAGGTTTGGTTAAGTTTTTTACCGTTACTTTTTAATATTTTTTTTGCTTAAAGAAAGCTTAGGCCATGTGTAGAGAAGTCTTCTCCATGTAGGCCAGTGATGTCTAGTAGAACCGAGCGCCGCGATAAACTGGTTCTAAAGTTTGGCATTACTTTGCTTTATATTTGTGCGATTAAAAGAAACGGGCGATGTTAGTTCAGACAGCTCACGCAAGCGTACAGATAGTTTTCAGTCTTTCAGAAGGACAAACCGCTTAGCCGAAAGTACAAGTGACGACAGATAATTTAGACACGAAACTGCCGGCACAACAGACAGCGATCCGACGTGTGAGAGCGTTCGAACAGTTCTCCCCGGCTCCATCCAGACTGCCTAGCGGAACCCTCAAACCGTTTGCCAGCTCCGCCCATGGAGATTGCCATTGGTCATCGCCATAATGACGCGGTCGGCGGCCGCTGGCTATTTGCGGGACGTCTAAGCTCACGCCCACGCACATCATGGCCGCCCGGGTGAGCGACCCAGACAGGGTAAACTGGAATGTCAGAGCTTATGTACTCCGGAAACTGGGCCGCCGCTGGACGGCGGCCGGCATCTCAGGTGTCGCCGGCAACCCACAACACAAGATAACAGCACATCCTGTCGCGGCAAGTCCGCAGTGGCTGGGTTCACGCGACGTCATATAACTACATATTTTCTAACAATGTTAGCCAAACGGTATATTTATATCTGACTACGTTACACATGTTACATTAGGTTTGGTTTCTAGAGTAATTTTTTACAGCAAAAATTGCTTGAATTTTGTGCACTTTTCGATTATTTTTCCATGGGAGGTTAGGTTAGGCTATGCTACCCTTTTTCTTTTTTGCATTATTTTTCTGCTGTATTACCCATCGCCAGACCAACTTTTGGTGTTATTTTGCCAGGCAACTGAAAAGTATGCATTTGCAGAGAAAACGAGTAACCGCATTACGTTGACCACATTTATGAGCATTGCGCTGGAAAGAAGGAATTCCAAGAATTCAAAAATTACCTAAAAGCACAAATTTGCCAAATATCTTACCGTCTTCAGCATGCTGCAGTCAACTAGAAAATGTAAATTATCTTTACTTAATGCTAATATGAAAGGGCTGTGGACATCCATGTTTCTAACAAGATGGATACTAACAAGTCACAGTTCCCATCTGTGTAAAAAGTATACTTCTATTTTGTGGGAGTTTTCACAAAATGAAAGATAAAATCACCGTTTTCAAGCTAAACCTTGATGTGAAAAACGTCAATGTTTACACTTCTGAGGAAAGTACTCTGGTTTCAGTCTCCCCCCTCATCTTTAGGCGTGCACACGCCTATCAAAATACTCGTACTACTGTCTGCCAGTGGTACATATGCATATAAATGTTCGTCGCAGCACGAGGGGCCACTAGCAGAGATCAGCGGACTGTCTCGGCGTGCAGAATCGCTCGACGTCCTCATGTTGTCGGCCGTCGGGAGGCCGATGAACATTGCTTCTGGCTTACTTTCAGTTGCATCTATATACATCGGCACAAACAAGAATAATAGCGTCGTTTTCAACGATCCATTTGCCCCTAACGATCGGATGTGATCAGGCGCGCACCCAGGATTTTTATATGGGGGGGGGCCGGACCGAAAAGGGCACTTGGCCGGCTCCAAAAGGGCACTTTGCGGCCCGGGGCACACTGGAAGGTGTGCTGACCGGGGGGGGGGAGGGGGGGCGTGAATTTTCCATGGGACACGTTATATGTTATAGCACCGAACCCTTGTATTTACAATAATATTTCCAAAAACATGCAGCCTGCATGCATTATGCAATAACAAAGGGCACCTTTGGCACAGGCGGGGCACATAAGGCAGGTGATTTTTGGGCTAAATTTGGGACATTCCGGCCAAGAGGGCACTTTTTGGTCAAAAGGGCACTTTTGGCCAAAAGGGCACTTTGGTGTCATGGGGGGGGGGCGGGCCCCCTGGGCCCCCCTCCGGTGCGCCTATGGATGTGATCCTAGCTAAAACTGTCGCGATTATTTCGAACTGGCAGCGCCCCAAATGGAAGATATAATGGACGGCAGTCCGCATCGCTGAACTCTACAGATGTGACGTCACATATATTTTGACCACTCACAAAGCGCGGCATTCTGAGGTGCTTCTCTGAATTATTACAGTAATTTAGGGATTTTGAAGAACTAAATGAATGGCACCATCGTCTTTAAATTAAAAAATGACAAGTGCAACGTGAAAAAAAATACGGCTTGTCCCGACACGAAACTTGTCCATTGGGAGCGATATTGTGTTTTCACCAGCCAGTGTTGCCAAACTTCGGCACTGGCAAAACAATGTTCTGCGGCACACTGCGGGACCTGCTCTCCTGAAAGGCGTGCTCTCTTTGCAGCGTGTTCTGTTCGGGAGACCGTCCCATGGGAAAAGGCGCATGTCCGACAACATGTATCCCTGGTCCAACGGTCACTCAGTCTCGCCAAGGCAAAACAAAAGAAGCATGTGCAACCATTCGTCTCTTGTCTGTGGTTTTTTTGCGACGCACTAAGCAGCTGCTGCTACATGGCGTCGTCTGCCTCTCGCCCTAATAGGGGGCGTGAACACCGCGGGGATTCGGTCCCGTACCTTTGGTCTCCCAGCCGGTCAGCTTCACTACTGATCTACCGATGCTCTAATCATCCATCTCTGCCATGGGAACGTCTGCTAAAAGAACGCCATGTGCATGAAATGTGTATTTTGGATGCATTATTCAGGGCTCAAAATAAGCGCCGTCTAAGCGATAGCGTCGGCGACCAGATACTGTCTAACCAGGCTTCAGTGGCGACCGAAACCATAATTTTGCTTTGATACGTCCGTCAATATTTTAGCCATAAAGGACATAATTCGCCGATATATCAGTAATTTGTATTTAGCAACACCGATCTTTTTCCAGATGAAAAGCATACTAGGACCGTACCGCGAATTCTACCAAATATCCCGCCCCTCTTGCTTACCATGTTTATACTAGAACCTCCCGTCGGCACAGGACGGCGCTTTCCCGACAACCACAATGCTAACCAATGGCATTCCGTGGGCGCCAAACGCGCCGACGAGACGGAGACCAAATGGTTACGTGGTCGTCGCCTAGAAATCTAGTTATAAATATAGAATTGGCAACCAGGCAACTCTTGGTGACTTGTTCAGTCCTTCGTTCGAAAATTGGTTTATGGGTAATTGTGCCCAACCGTGGCGGTGAATTAATGTCGTGTTTTTGTGAATTGATTGCTGAGCTGCCTTAATTAATATTGCCACTTCCAAGGTAGGTGCCTAGTTAGATATCCAGACGTGGCCTATTTGCAAAGATGAAAGCCAGTAAAAGGTTAAGAGAATGACAGAAGGCTGCAAGCCGGAAAAAAGAATAATAAAGGGAAGCGTTTTGCGGCCACAAAGGGTGTTCATGTTCAGGAACTGAGCAGAACATCCACAAGCACACCAAGAACAAACATGAGGATCATGAGCATTTACAATATTTATCGGGAGCCAGTTTGATCCTGGAGGTCGGATGTCCCAAACTCGTCAAACTTGATACAATAATGCAGAACGGTATGTTGATGCTCCTTTGTAGGTAGGTACCTAGGTATGCACGTAGGTGGATAGGTATCTAAGTAGGTACATTCCTAGGCACAAGGATATGGCCATGTGTAGCAGTGTCCAGAGTGTAAATGTTGGGAGGCTTGTAACTATTTTACTGAAGATATGGCATTTCAAGACAGAAATATTGTAAAAACATGTTCCTTGATATGATTAAGATGATGTGGGATGTGGCCTACCTAGCCACTTATTACCAGCACAAGTGCATAGGCACTTTCCAGTTGGTATGCAAAATAATACCAAAATATTGGTATTTGAGTGGGGTAGCATAATCAAAAATAATGTAAAATGTCAAATAATGCCTAATGTAACCTAGATGTAACTCTAATGTAATGTAACCTTGGGAAATTTTTAATGCTTTAGAGCTGATGTGTCATTGCAGGCTTGGCATTCTAACCTAGGCATTTTCTTTCTTAAAAGAATATAGCAGAGCTAAACGTTCTTTCTTCGGGATAAAAAAACCAAAGTTCTTCCACACAAATAAAGAGCAGAAACAATTTAGTTGCATTTTGAATGGGAATGAATGGTTCCCTTGTCTTAATCATGTTCAGAAACATGATCTCACAATTTTGTGTATTATTGCACTTTAAGGTATCCAGGAAACAAGTTGTACACACATTTTACCGCATGAAGCAAAAATGGGGTTAGGTTTGGTTAGGTTAGGTTAGGCTAGGCTAGGCTTTTCTCTTTAGTTGGAAAAATTCCCAATTTTTTAAAATATCTTTTCAACAAAAAGTGCTCTTTTCTTCAAAACAGATTAAATTTGGTAGGTTGGTTGGTTATTGGTTTTACGACACGTCGACCGTTGAGTCATGTAGCGTCGCCAATCTCTCACGCCGATTGGTCGCGGGCGAAGAGTAGCGACAGGTGAGACTCGAACCCACAACCTTTCGATTGTGAGACGAACATCTTACCAAAACAGATTAAATTTAATCTGTTAACTAGGTTCTGCAATGTAAGGTTTTTTATTTGAAAATGCTTGAGAAGAAAATTGAAAATGTTCCATTTTTTAAGGAATTTATTTCCCTGCATGCAGGTTTAGATTAGGTTGTGCTACATTGTTTTCTTTCTCTTGAACATTATTTGTGTGCAATGTTATCAAACTCCAGCCTGTTTTTTGGTGTTATTTTGCCTGCGAACTGAAAAAAATGCATTTGGAGAGGAAATGAGTGGCCACACAATGTTATTCACCTACATAAACATTGCATTGGAAAAATTAATTTCAAGAAAAAAGTACCCAAAAGTGCAATTTAATACAATTTGATTTCTTCAAATACCATCGTTATTCAACTCAAAGTCCCATTTTAGGTGTTCTTTTGCCTGTCAACTGAAAAAATAATCATTTTCAGAGAAAATGAGTGGCCACATCATGTTAACAATGTTCATAAACCATTGGAAAGTAAGTCCAACAATTAAAAAATACCTGAAGTCATAAATTTACCACCTTTTGTGGCAAGAAGATTAGCTTATACTTTTTAGTTAATTAAATTAAAAACCGTAACCTAGAATATCCTATCCAAACACCTGCTTTTACAGATGAAAACATCTGATTACTGATTAGCACTTCTTGTATGCAGTCCAACCTGCAAATTACTGAAGTTCTTAAGATGGCAAGTGGAAAAGGTTTAGGCAAAGATATATGGAATAACAATGAAATATAGAATTGGTGCTGATAGTTGGTTGGATTGCTTTGCTTTTCTTTGCCATCCAGCTTGCCATACCAGAATTTGAGGAGCCATTTCATATGTTTTGTTAAAGAATAAGCTGCAATGCTAATATGCATGAAGATTGCAGCACAATGCTGGTACTTTTCTTTGGATGGGTTTCATCCATATATCTAGAATAGGATATATCTAGGATAGATTGTTTTTCTACTCTGGTCAGGATATCTGTCATCGGCATCCCAATGTAGTGAAAAATGAATACATGCATGTTATTATGTCAGATTTGAAACTATCATAATTGTGCCATAGTGTTTTGGCACTGTAGAAACATTATGGAACATGTACAGATGTGTTGAGTTATGCGTGTGAAAAAATGATGCTTGGTTCAAGCATCCTTTTTGCTAGATATCCCTGGATATGCACCATTATTTCTTTGTTTTTTTTCTGAAACTATGCTAAATATGTCCAGAATAATATGTATTTTTCAACTTGGTTCAACATATGGCAAAATCTGAAAACTAGTAAAGTTTGGATGATACATTTCCCTTCAATAGAGCTGTCATCAGCTGTAACAGATTTGTACATATGCAGTATGTTTGGTCCTGTATGCCAAAACTCAGGTGGAATTCTTTAGTTTCAAAGCAAGGAATGTTGAACATGGCTCAATTTGTTTTTACTGCTGCATTTCGAAAGCACAATATTTGGCATTCCATTCCAAAGTTGCAATTTTGTCTTTTTGAACCATAAACTCCTTTTTGTATTTGTCCAGTCAGCTTGGGCATGTTTATAAAACAGGAGGAAGTTTGCAGTAATTTTCAAATATCTCCAATCTTTTGGCCAAAAAGACCATGCTTTTTCATGCAGGATAATATTCTGGATGACAAACATCCATTACAGAAACTTTTTTCCAATCCTGGTCGGACAGAGTACATGTCAGCAGTCACCACGGTTGGATTTGTGTTTTGTAATCCTGGATGTGGAGAGGAAAATGTATGGGTAATTGAATATGGAGAGGATATTGTTATTCCAGTCGATGACATCAGAATATCGGCCTACACTTTCCAGTGAATATTGAGCACATCACAGAGCAGTTCATAGTCTAACAGCACCATTCAACCTCCAAGTGAAAAAAAATGAGGAAGATTTCCTGAAGACGATGATGTTCTGGATGCCACAAATACAGGAATATCCTATTTTTCCAACCATGGCAGTCACTAATCTGGTGGCATATGTACACACCGATTTTCTGATCACTATCGATTGCATATTCTTCCATGTTCAACTGAGTGAGACAATAACATGGTGCAAGATTTGGGTCGTTGGCGCAATGTCTTGATATCTTATGGCCAACCAAATATTTCACTTCAAATTCGCATTATTAGCGTTGATCTCAGTTACCCCACCGTCGCCTATTACTAAAGTCCTCGCATGCATTGCGTTTTGTGTACCCTTCAAAGGTGGGCGCGCCGCTGAATTTTGGTACTTGCGCCCGCGCCCCTGCGCCGGCGGCGATGCCCACCTGCGCCCGCGCCGCTGCGCCGCTATTTTTGGCCCCTGCAATTGCGCCCCGCGCGCCGCTATTAATTAAGTATGCCTATACAAAAACTATGTGCAGTGCCAAAGTTTCTACTTATTTAGCCCACAAAAAAACAGTTTTAGGCTACAAAAAGTCATTTTTATTGAAAATACAACTTATAATTGGCATCACAGTTACCTATATTCACATTAAAGATTAAACTATGGCACGTGAGCTATATTGCTCGGCCGGCGGTAAATTTACCAGATTGGCCCGCCCACTGAGTCTGAGTTTCTGTCTCTACTCATCCTTCTACTCAATGTCCTCCTCCTCCTTGTCCTCCATGTTAGGCTCCAAGTATTTATACCCCATAAGCTTCAGGTTGCCGCGGAGGAAGACCAGCTGCTCAAAGTTGCAGGCCGTCAGGGACGCCCTTTTGGGCCTCAAGATGTCCCCGGCGACGCTGAACAGCCTCTCCACTGAAGCAGAGCTGGGGAGGGCAGTGTTGTATTTAATGGACATGTCCACCCAGGCCTCCCTGTGCTCCATGGGGACCCTTGATGGTCAGGGGGTCCGCTTCCAGGCCCGCTGGTCCAGGTCCACTGTGGGCCCGCTTCCAGGACCGCATGGCGTTGTTAAGGACCTCATCCAGGTCCTGCCTCCCCTCCTCAGGAGCGTCCTCATCGTCCATGAGTAGGTCGACAATGTCCTGGCGTCTGGGCTGGTTGGTGGTTGGTTATTGGTTTTACGACACATCGACCGTTGAGTCATATAGCGTCGCCAATCTCTCACGCCGATTGGTCGCGGGCGAAGAGTAGCGACAGGTGAGATTCGAACCCACAATCTTTCGATTGTGAGACGAGCATCTAACCCCTAGACCACTCGTCCCCGGCGTCTGGGCTGGTTAAAAGGTTTTAAAGGTTACTAAAAGTTTTAGTAATGTATATAGAACTTTACAGGTAGTTACTTTTCCTAATGTATATGGTTAGTATAATTACTTATAATACTACACGTAACAGGTAGTCAGGTACATATGTGTTTGCCGCGTCGGATTCTTAGGTCGTCTTTTATCGCTCGCTAAAGCTGGGCAGCGGCGCGGATTTTTGACTTGCGCCGCGCGCCGTTGCGCCGTTTTTTTTAGAATTCGCGCCGGCGCCGCTGCGCCGCCGATTTTTAAGGTGCGCCGCCGGCGCAGCGGCGAAATTTGCATGCGTCGTACCCACGTTTGGAACCCTTTTCTCTTTTATCAAGCTAAGGGGATATCGGCCTTCGCGTTGATACTGACTCCGCACTGCAAGAACCGAACTATGAGCATGGATTTGCTAGGCTGCTCCAAAGTACAACAATAACAAGAAGTGATCCTACAAGATTGACGACATCCGCATAGTCAGTGACCTGCGCGCCATCCAAGAGTCGCCGACCTAGAGCGTCGTCGGCACTGCACTGGCAGCTGCGTCTCGCCTGCACATTAGCGGGTTGACTCCCAACACCGTGCCGCCGTGGTCCGTCCGCGCCGCTTACCACGTCCTGAAGAAACTGCTGCGCTCGCAGTGCAAGTCTTGGCACTGGTGGTGCATCTGTGGCTTATCTCGCCGATGGCGTGGTTGAAAGTATGGCAAGCACAGATATAGCCATGCTTGGCGCAAACCACGTGCTGACCACCAAAATGTCTCACATCAGTTGATTGTTCGGCGGAACGCCCCTGATGTAGGCCCGTGACGTGGCACACACAGACTATCACATAAAGAGTGCTGCAAAGAAACCCTCGCTTGAACAATTTTATCCTCACAAGCATTGGGGGAGGCGGGCGATGGAAGGAACTGTGATCTCCCACCACAAGTCGTCGAGGGATCTTTAGAGCTTATCATAGTTTAAGTCTTTCGAGATATGGCGAAGTAGTAGTGACTACTTGTGATGCTTGTGATGACTACTTGAGGCGGCCACTGCCGTACCTTTGAAGCGGCCGCTGTCACGGCTGTGAGGCGGCCTCTGCTGTGGCTATTAGGTGGCCTCTGCTGGTGCTGTGAGGCGGCCGCTGTCACGGCTGTGAGGTGGCCTCTGCTATGGCTGTGAGGCGGCCGCTGTCACAGCTGTGAGGCGGCCACGCTGCGACTGTGAGGCGGCCGCTAGCACGACTGTGAGGCGGCCGTTGTCAGGACTGTGAGGCGGTCGTTGTCATGGCTGTGAGGCGGCCGCTGTCATGGCTGTGAGGAAACCGCTGCCGCACCTGTGAGGTGGCCACTGTGACGGCTGTGGTGTAATCACTGCCACACTTGTGAGACGGCCACTGCCGTGGCTGTGAAGCGGCCACTGTCACGGCTAAAACTGATAGGCAATAGTGTAAAATGTTATATCAGTTGTGCCTAATCTTACATTGTCTAAAAAGCTAAATGACCAATGCAGTCGATGCGCCCTAAAGCCTCAAACATTGTCTAGACAAATTATTTTTCCTGAAGGACGCTATTTAGAAGTGCACCACCGACATTCATTTGAACCAGGATACCATTCATATCCCATTCATATCAGCGTGTTTTCATGTTTCTTCCATAAAATGTACCCAGCTGAGAAATGTGCTTACGAAGATCTTAAACAAAGGGGCTTATGCCTCCTAGTTGGTTCGGTTACTTCCATCCGCGTGTAGAAGTACTGTACCTGTCAGCAATGAATAAATGCTCGTTGTTTTGTGTGCAACATGATGTAGACAACAGTTAATGGGAATTCTAAGTATTCATATGAGACTCGACATTTCATCTCTTATATACACGGTGGAAGATTGCGAACAATTGATGTCAGATTGCCAAATATTGCTTGGGATTTTTCATCTGTATGTGCCAAACTCCAGATTGCGTCATCCTTAGCTATCTTCGGGCAAATTTTGTTCATCCTCCACTGTCTCCGAGCGACTTTGTTCATCTGCACTGTCAATGAACAAATGATTTAGACAGTCTCTCAGTCTCTTCCCAGCATGCGACGGTAACGGATTTAGAAGTTCCTATCGGCAGGAGGACACTCCTTTTGGCGCGCCAAAATGTATTCAGGGCGACAAGCGACACCTATTGCTGAGGAAAAAAATCGATGAAAGGCTGGAAGGCAGACAAATCTTCAAAAAGGGGCAATCACGAAAAAGTACGTTTCGAAAATTTGATGTTATTCAATCCCGATGGAGGGCCGCCACTCCACCCCCACCCCCATTGGACCCGTTCCTGATCGGCGACCAATTTCCCAGAATTGAATCTCGTCGGCGACCAACGAAAGTTTTTAGCCCTGGCATTATTGAGAAATGTGTATTATTAATGTACTTTGAGTCTATCATTATCATGTGTATTTTGACGACCATCCATATTTTTAGCTCAATATATGATGGCAGTTTCTCCACCTAAGTACTTTTGGAACAGTAAGAGCGCTTAAAATGTTTTCATATATTAAAATTAGCTAATTATATTTTCTAAGAAAACGTCCTTCGTACAACGAATCCATCGACACAAAAGGTCTACTTTAGATCAAATGGACGAAACGTCCTGCTGCCTTGAGACCGCAACATACCATACTAGCCACGTACCACGTGGATCCACTGTAACATACAAACAGGTCAATACATTGGGCTTGTTACGAATGCAGCGTTTAGTCAGAGCCTGGTGGCCGTTCATTGGGCACAATGCCGAGGCGGCTATACTGCTACACATGACAGGCAATTCCCACCGCGGTAGCTTGCTGGCAAAGTTCCAGCACATGCCATCGCATGTTCCCATGCTGAGTTTGTGACAGATCGCCATGATAGTTACCAGGTAACTATACCAACCACTGGAGGCGGATCCTGTAATCTTCATCGGTGGGGTAGGGGGGGTGGCATTCATCTGGAGTTGCTATTTCCTCGAAGGGCCACCACTGCGAACGTCCCTGGAGGGGCGCCCTGAGCTGAAATCCGCCAGGAGGGGTGTGGGGGTAGGGGCATTGCAGCGTACTGGAGGCTTGTTCTGTGAGAAGCACCTTTGATACAAAAATCCGCTGAGTGGGAAGGAGTGTGCACTCGAGTCCCAAAAGGAGCACCCCTTTCCGGTCAGAGGGGAGCCACCGTCCCATGTGAGTGGGGGTCACACATGCCCCGAGTATCCCATCCCCTGCAACCGCCCCTGGCAAAAGCTTGATTAGGCTGATGAAGACACGACAATTCCGGTCCCACGGGCGGCATTTGTCGTGATCTGCTGCGCTGCAGAAACAACACAGCCAACACAACTTCTCGCCACACCCCCAATGGTCGCAACTAGAGAAAAATCGTCCCAGGACACGGCCGCAACGGCTTTGTTTGGTA
This sequence comes from Ashinkailepas kermadecensis, assembly GCA_034440615.1. Taxonomy (NCBI): domain Eukaryota; kingdom Metazoa; phylum Arthropoda; class Thecostraca; family Neolepadidae; genus Ashinkailepas; species Ashinkailepas kermadecensis. The sequence continues at coordinate 118,039 of JAOTOM010003206.1, forward strand.
CAAAAACACCGCCGTAAATCCGTGGCCGGACACGTGGAGCTGGCGTCTCGCCGCAACCAGACGGTGAATGGCTCCTGTGCACGGGGCGACACAGACACAACCGGCCGGACCGCACCGGTGGCGGGCCGGCGGGCTGCCCGAGCCAGACAGTGCGGGCGCGCTCAGGGACTGGAGGGACCTGTCGTGGTGGCGGGTCGGTGGGCTGACCGAGCCAGACAGTTCGGGCACGCTCAGGGACTGGAGGGACCTGTCGTGGTGCCGGGCCGGTGGGCTGACCCAGCCAGACAGTTCGGGCGCGCTCAGGGACTGGAGGACTGGAGGGACCTGTCGTGGTGGCGGGTCGGTGGGCTGACCGAGCCAGACAGTTCGGGCACGCTCAGGGACTGGAGGGACCTGTCGTGGTGGCGGGCCGGTGGGCTGACCCAGCCAGACAGTTCGGGCGCGCTCAGGGACTGGAGGGACCTGTCGTGGTGCCGGGCCGGTGGGCTGCCCGAGCCAGACAGTTCGGGCGCGCTCAGGGACTGGAGGGACCTGTCGTGGTGGCGGGTCGGTGGGCTGACCGAGCCAGACAGTTCGGGCACGCTCAGGGACTGGAGGGACCTGTCGTGGTGGCGGGCCGGTGGGCTGACCCAGCCAGACAGTTCGGGCGCGCTCAGGGACTGGAATGACCTGTCGTGTCCACGCCGCGCTGGCTGGCCAGTGACCTATGACAAACCCACAACACTGAAGTGGTACATGCAGCCAAAAAGACCACACCGCAGGACATCTGACAGAGGGTTCAGGTCAGACCATCTAAGTCGGTCAGATCATACAGGCACTTCACAAGGTATCGGGGTCAGGCCGTACTCGGTAAAGTGCTCAGAACATCTAAATGATTTCAGGTGGCACTTTACATCACGGCTACTCTCATATAATTCATGAGCTTACCTTGCTTAAAACAGTGGATTTCCAGTCTATTAAGGTCACGGGGATTCAAAGTGTGATGTCAGCCCTCGTCTCAGTGCAGTTCGCAAACGTGGATCGAAATATATTTTCATGAACCAACGGTAGAAGATATAGCCAACATACGACTGCATAGACAGACGTGCAAATAAAATAAACATAGAACACGACCTCGGATCAGGTCGGCGGATCAAACTGAGGTAATTATCAACAACATGCATTAATGTCTCCAATTGACATTTGTAAAACCTGGAACATATACGGTGGCAAACCATGTGCTCTTAACACGCGCACTGAGGGGTGGGGGGGGCGAAATCCGCCCACCCATCCGATTTTTCGTACACAACTCCAGATTTTGCATGTCGATATACACCATTTTTTGCGTACTTGCTTAGAAATGTCCGGCGCGTCGCTTAAAGCAAGGAAAACTGAAATCGTCCGGAAACGGACTTTTTTTTAGTTAGGGGACGTTAAAGTCAAAACATTTCGTAGCGCCAGACCACAAAAATCGGCGCTGATGCGCTTCCCGTATATTGGAAAATGGGAAGCGTTCTTGGCAACAATAGCGACTTGTTTGATGTATATTGTTACGCTATATAGTTTCAAGGTCATGTTAGGTCACCGAGGTCAAGTCGGGTCAAGTTCATGACAGGTTAATGGAACTAAACTTGGTCAACTGGAATGTTGTCATCAATTCAAATGACTGTCATGCGATTGATGTCGCTTTACATGTTACTCCCTACACATCCTGAAAACTACTGTTTGTCATTGCGTACCTAAGCGTTTCCATACTTAACTCATTGACTTCACTCTTTCTTCGCGAAGCCGATTGCGTCGAGCTGCCCGACGGAGCAGTCGGGCGGGTGGACCGGTTCCGGTAAATGGAACAGGCAACTGACCTGATAAAGTGCTGCTATATAAGTGACCTGAGGTCAAATGCCGGGTCTAGCATCTGTATTGCATCATTAGTAATGTCCAAAACATCATTGATGCCCATTTTGGAGCATTTAAACACAATCACAGCAATCCATAACAATGACAAGCCAAGTAAGGTCATGAAATTTGCACACAATATAGTTCCCTACCGTACCCATCCGCCCTACCAATTTCGTTACTCCAGCTTTAATAGAAGCCGAGATCTCAGGGGGGGGGGAGCGGAATCCGCCATCCCCTCCAGTACGCGTAATTTTCAGAGGCCCTCCAGTGCGCGTAATTTTCAGAGGCCCTCCAGGGCGCGTGTTAAGAGTGTTTCTTTTGTCCCTTTATCAGATGCAGTGGCCTATCATGTTTGGCTGCATGCACTTTCATAGGAAATTCCAATGTGGGGCTTGCCTTGGTAAGCTGCCCATACATCAGGAGAGCCAACACAAGAGTGCCTCAGGGGGAAAACGAGGGATGCTCTTGAGTGTAAACATACAACCAGTACAATGTGCATCCTTTTTTGTTTGTTTTGTGGATAGGTCACCACCAGCTAGTATAAGAAATGCCACACTGAGAAACTGAACAGATGGCAAGGTAGTAACACCAACAGCACTCACAAGGCCACCAAGTGAAAACATTAGGGGAGCATAGCACTGATAAACACATTTATACAGGGGAAACTCATGCAGAACGTACATCGCAGATGCATACAATTATATCAACATCTTCCACACAAAAAAAAACACTCAGTCATACACCAGCATATTCTTGTATGTTGACACAACTCGTACCCACTGTGACACTCCGTAGCAAAGCACATTTTTGAAGTAACTAAGATGATTATATGCACCATAATTAATCTTCAGTTCTCATTTGATGTTTATAATTCCATAAAGTAATGTCTAATGCAGTTCTTCAGTACTTCTTTTTGTCCCGGCATCAGTTCTTTAATGGGAAACATTCGGCAAATTATATTGTTCCATGATTTTGGTGCTGAATATGTAACACCATTGATTTGAAGGAGAGACAGATTGGCAAATATAGCAGAATGATGAAAGCTAAATTATATTAAATGAGTGTAAAATGAATACTTCGATCAAAAAATTCAAAGACACTTCCAGACTTTTCGACTACATTGTCTTCATCAGGGAAACAAAATATGGGCCAAGACTGAAATCATGTCTGATCATGTCTAAGCATTTTTGTTTTACAATCACGATCAAGTTCACTTTTCTTACCTCCGACTCCAGAACCTTCTCAGAATATCACAAAGCCGTCAGCACAATGCATGTCAGATACACGGTTCGATGCGCGGCACAAGGCCCAGGATGGAAAATACGAATACAGAGAACACCACAGCTTCTTTATCCAGGGTAAGTACATCGCAACGGGACGGCATTTTTTCTGATAAGTTCAGCCGTAATGCTAGAAGTCATTAAAGAACCCTCACCGCTGTATTTGTTGTGGACTCAGTGGTAATGTATGCCGCCTCCACCGCTCGCTGCTCAGCTCTGGTAAGACTATATTGAATGATGACTGTCCCTGTCCAGCCCGGTAGGCACCCTGCCCTGTCCGCGTGAATTGCTAGGGCATTGGACATTCTGTGATTGCGTAGGTCTGCCTTTTGCTTTCTAATTCCCGTGTTTAGGCCTCGGTCTGTTTCCCCATAGTACACTTCCTCGCACGCACCGCATGGTATCTCGTAAAAAAACACTGTCAAACTTTTCTTGTTTACCCCGTCCACCCGTCTCGACCTTACGAGCTGACCCATTGTTTGTCCAGATACCGTACCAACAGACTGCGGGATACACAAATTGTGCGATGTCCTCGATGTTTTGAGCTACTGAGGCGATCAGAGTTCGCCTCAGTGACTCAAAACATCGAATTGAATTTAGTAATATTTGATCAAGGCACTTATTTTTCACATAATTGATTTACAATTTTGCGTTCATTATTCTACTATTTTTACCATGTAATATCATACAGTCGCTACATGCCGTTGTTGATAAATAAATGGTACAAAGAAGTGTTCAATCATTCTTGCATTATTAGGTGTTCCATTTGCTCTTGTATTATTAGGTGTTCAGTGTTTCTGGTTTCAACTGAATATTAGGTCAGGTCACGGAGATACCACCTGAAACGTCCCGAGAGTACACGTACCACTGGCGCATCGGAGCTAAAATACAGATATTACAAATGGCCAATGGAGAAATCAGTGTTCAGAAACATAATTGTGCACACCGATTTCGTTTCCAATATGTGCGGTGTCAAGAATGCATACTTACAATTTGAATTTAAGAAAGCATAAAGAAAGGAAATTTTTGTATTATTTTAATTATCAAAGAAAACGAGACATCACTTGGCGCTGCATTGTTGCCACCCATTATCATTTCCTGAACACAGCCTGTTTCACACATTGTTGACCTTACCTCCATCATTGACCTTGACCTTGGTACGTGCCATATAGTCATATAATTAGATGAAGTCCTTGGTTTGCACATCGGCGATATTGAGCCACAACAACACCTTTGTTTTACGACCAGGATCAGAAAACGACGGCTCCGACTAGGTGTTTTGACGTATTCGACTTGACCTGGAAGGTCACACAAAAGGGGAAGATTTTTTGTCCGAAAGTGGAGAAGTTCAAGGATGGAATATCGTCATACCGTTTACTGTACAATTATATTTAGCCTAGAGCAAGCATGTATGGGGTAAGTCAAACTGGCTCACTGCGCAGAGAGGGCAAGGATATTCTGCCGTAACGCAAGGGGAAACCGCCGTTGGTACTATACATTAAATATGGAAGAAAAGGAGCCGACTAGTCATTTGTTTAGTTCGCAATGCACATAAAATAGGACACCATTTTTTTTTTCTCATTTACACATCATTGCTAAGGAAAATAATAACTGGCGCGAAAGAAGACCATTTATACAGAACATACTTTGTACATATTGGAGGTTTCTACATCACGGCGCACGTGTATTTTGAAGATCACGCTGACTTCTGGACGCGGGAAATGCAGAAATGCGCGTTTATTTAAAGTTGCATTTTAAATCATGTTTGCAACATCAATGTTCCCTTTGGGCAACGCCACTATGAAATTCGCGACGCCAACTTTTTTTTTGACACTTCCCCTTCTGTTGCCATTCGCGCATGGGTAGACACGCTAACAATATTTACGGTGTCCACTTTTGAGCTGCCCCCGAACTAATGCTGACACTTTCCCCTTCCGCTGCCGTTCGCGCATGGGTAAACACGTTAACAATATTTACAGCGCCCACGCTTGAGCCGCCCGCGAACTAATCTCATAGCTGCCAACGTTTTCTTACCTGGAGCGCCGGCGAACACTGGGGGCCACGACATGCACACAGACTGGGTCAGGGCCGGGGGGCGAGGAGCGCACTTACGCGATCTTGTGCACCACGATGACGAGGGCGGCGCGTGTGTCGCTGTAGCGAAGCGTCAGCTCGATCCTGCCGAGTCGGAAACTGCCGGCCGGGCTGCAACAGCACATACACACCAGTCCGGCAGGTGCGGAGAGCCGGGCACGTGCGAACAACACTGACACACGTCCGAGGTCAACACTACAGCACGTCTGGTGGTGGTCGACTGGGACATGGGAGTCCGGTGACCGGCAGGACGTCTGTTGGTAGTCGACTGGGACATGAGTCCAGTGACCGGCAGGACGTCTGTTGGTGGTCGACTGGGACATGAGAGTCCGGTGACCGGCAGGACGTCTGTTGGTGGTCGACTGGGACATGAGAGTCCGGTGACCGGCAGGACGTCTGGTGGTGGTCGACTGGGACATGAGAGTCCGGTGACCGGCAGGACGTCTGTTGGTGGTCGACTGGGACATGAGAGTCCGGTGACCGGCAGGACGTCTGGTGGTGGTCGACTGGGACATGAGAGTCCGGTGACCGGCAGGACGTCTGTTGGTAGTCGACTGGGATATGAGAGTCCGGTGACCGGCAGGACGTCTGGTGGTGGTCGACTGGGACATGAGAGTCCGGTGACCGGCAGGACGTCTGGTGGTGGTCGACTGGGACATGAGAGTCCGATGACCGGCAGGACGTCTGTTGGTAGTCGACTGGGATATGAGAGTCCGGTGACCGGCAGGACGTCTGGTGGTGGTCGACTGGGACATGGGAGTCCGGTGACCGGCAGGACGTCTGGTGGTGGTCGACTGGGACATGGGAGTCCGGTGACCGGCAGGACGTCTGGTGGTGGTCGACTGGGATATGAGAGTCCGGTGACCGGCAGGACGTCTGGTGGTGGTCGACTGGGACATGAGAGTTCGGTGACCGGCAGGACGTCTGGTGGTGGTCGACTGGGACATGAGAGTTCGGTGACCGGCAGGACGTCTGTTGGTGGTCGACTGGGACATGAGAGTCCGGTGACCGGCAGGACGTCTGGTGGTAGTCGACTGGGACATGAGAGTCCGGTGACCGGCAGGACGTCTGTTGGTGGTCGACTGGGACATGAGAGTCCAGTGACCGGCAGGACGTCTGGTGGTGGTCGACTGGGACATGAGAGTTCGGTGACCGGCAGGACGTCTGTTGGTGGTCGACTGGGACATTGGAGTCCGGTGACCGGCAGGCCGTCTGGTGGTGGTCGACTGGGACATGAGAGTCCGATGACCGGCAGGACGTCTGGTGGTGGTCGACTGGGACATGAGAGTCCGGTGACCGGCAGGACGTCTGGTGGTGGTCGACTGGGACATGGGAGTCCGGTGACCGGCAGGACGTCTGGTGGTGGTCGACTGGGATATGAGAGTCCGGTGACCGGCAGGACGTCTGGTGGTGGTCGACTGGGACATGAGAGTCCGGTGACCGGCAGGACGTCTGGTGGTGGTCGACTGGGACATGAGAGTCCGGTGACCGGCAGGACGTCTGTTGGTGGTCGACTGGGACATGGGAGTCCGGTGACCGGCAGGACGTCTGGTGGTGGTCGACTGGGACATGAGAGTCCGGTGACCGGCAGGACGTCTGGTGGTGGTCGACTGGGCCATGAGAGTCCGGTGACCGGCAGTGGTCGACTGGGACATGAGAGCAGTGTTAAAATTATGATTTCTCGTTAGGTGTGAGATGTCGAAACGGGTGCGGCAGGATGTCAAATTCGCCATGGAAGTAATGTTAATTAAAAACTTGTTAAGTCCTGCAAACCCAGTTTTGAGACAATTCCGTGCATAGGACTGTTCACGTGTTGCGTGTTTTGAAAGGTACCTATTTGGGGCATACCGATATCAATGGTTGGTTGGTTGGTTATTGGTTTTACGACACGTCGACCGTTGAGTCATGTAGCGTCGCCAATCTCTCACGCCGATTGGTCGCGGGCGAAGAGTAGCGACAGGTGAGACTCGAACCCACAACCTTTCGATTGTGAGACGAGCATCTTACCCCTAGACCACTCCACTCGTCCCCACCGATATCAATGATACGATACAAACACCTATGCTATAAACTGGCATTATATAACATGGCACATCATAGGCAATCCCTTCACCTGGAACTGCCCAAAGGGATGTTGGTTATCACGATCCCGGATCCGTTATGGTGAGCGTAAGTATGATACTTGTACATGGAATACAGTTAGAAACAAGGCATGAAGACTTCACAAACACGCACCAAGAAGCACGATGTTGATACTTCCTTGGAAAGGATGTCGATTTAGTGTTCATTAAGTGGTATATTCCACCCTATTTTGTGAATAATTTATCACTGCATGAGAGTCCGGTGACATAATGTCCATGGCTAATGCCACTCAATTGTGGACCACTGACGGTACAGTAACACAGCAACATTCGGCTAAAATGATCGAGATAACTAGCTGGTGGTTTTGGTTAGATAAAAGCGCATGGTAGAACACCTTTGCTTGCTTTCACGAGCATATATTAACGTCGCTAATACTTGGCGCGGTGGGAGCAGTTCAATTGCGAAATCTTGCAATACGTTGCGTGTTTATCCAATTGTTTATTACTAACACCACTAACTACTACACTACAAACACTACTTATACCAATACTAATCAAAAATTGGTGCCCGAGAGAGCGAGTAGTGAAACCGGTCTTAGATCTTGCAACACGCCGTTTTACTGTCATTGAACGTCACGTACCAACGGTGCCATCCAGCCGCCAACGTCACGTACCAACGGTGGCATCCAGCCGCCAAAGTCACATGCCAAAGTTTGCATCCATCCGCCTTGCTGGCTCCCACACCCTGCACCTGTTAGAGTCAGCCCCTGTCGCCCTGCCAGCATCTCGCTGACTTTCCAGCATCTCGCTGACGCTGACCCAGCCGGTGTCTCGCTGACTTCCCGGCACCCAAACCCCAGCCGGTGTCTCGCTGGCTTTCCGGCACCCAAACCCCAGCCGGTATCTCGCTGACTTCCCGGCACCCAAACCCCAGCCGGTGTCTCGCTGGCTTTCCGGCACCCAAACCCCAGCCGGTGTCTCGCTGGCGTCCCGACTCCAGTCGGTGTCTAGTCAGTTTTCCAGCGCCCTTGTTCGAACCAGCGCGGCTGATTCTCTCCAAGTGGACATCTCGCCAGCTCCGACACTCACGGCGGTCCCGCTGCACCCAGACACTGACGTCACACCGGCGGCCGTGACGTCAGTGAGTCGCAACAGGCGGCGCGCTGAGCAGGGCCGTTAGCCGGCGGGCGCAGCCTTTATGGGGCGGCGGAGACCGCTGCGCCGGCGGGAAATGTCACGCCGCCACGATCGTTACGGCGACGGGCAGCGCCGCGGCACGAGCGGCCGTCCGACAGCGGCGTCTGTCTGTCTGTCTGTCTGTCTGTCTGTCTGTCTGTCTGTCTGTCTGTCTGTCTGTCTGCCTGCCTGCCTGCCTGCCTGCCTGCCTGCCTGCCTGCCTGCCTGCCTGCCTGTCTGTCTGTCTGTCTGTCTGCCTGCCTGCCTGCCTGCCTGCCTGCCTGCCTGTCTGTCTGTCTGTCTGTCTGTCTGTCTGTCTGCCTGTCTGTCTGTCTGTCTGTCTGTCTGCCTGTCTGCCTGCCTGCCTGTCTGTCTGTCTGCCTGCCTGCCTGCCTGTCTGTCTGTCTGTCTGTCTGTCTGTCTGTCTGTCTGTCTGTCTGTCTGTCTGTCTGTCTGTCTGTCTGTCTGTCTGTCTGTCTGTCTGTCTGTCTGTCTGTCTGTCTGTCTGTCTGTCTGTCTGTCTGTCTGTCTGTCTGTCTGTCAGTCTGTCTGTCTGTCTGTCTGTCTGTCTGTCTGTCTGTCTGTCTGTCTGTCTGTCTGTCTGTCTGTCTGTCTGTCTGTCTGTCTGTCTGTCTGTCTGTCTGCCTGTCTGTCTGTCGGGTTCATCAGTCAGCCGGTGGACCAAACTACCGGCGCTGGCCACCACCCCCGGTCCGTCTCTGACGTCGGTCAGACTGCACGAATACAAGGCGACCCGCGCCGACCAGCAGAGTCGCTACAACAAAATGGGTCCAAATGACACACAACAAAGAATGCATATACATTTCACCTAGGAGAGTTCCACCTCAGTTGCACGCTTTACTGGCAAAATCAAATGGCATCCTTCCTACCTGCACGTATAAAATAAAATCAGTCGAATCAATTGAAAAGCCAATGAAATGCAAATATGACATGAGGTCTTGCCACATTTTAATTCAAGTCTGAGAAGTGCTGCAGTCCGGAGACCACATCACATTTCACAAGCGTAGGATTTAAATCAGGTCTGATTTCAAAGCAAAAGCTGATGTTCATTATATGAAATATCACTCAGAAATAATCTGAACTGCCACGCTATATCGGATGTAGGCGTAATATGGGTGATGGCATGGTTGTAGGAAACGGAAGGAGCAGGGACATTGCAGTCAAGACGATGCAAATTCATCCGAAATTGTGCGAAAATGAACCTCTCCCTCGGAACTACAGATGCCTACACAGTACACCTATGTTGTATGCCGGGTTTGTTCTGAATTACGACATTTAATTTAAATCCCGGGTCATTATATATTGAGGGCATCACAGATATATTAAGTGAATGATAATCTTTGGGAAATTGAGATTCAGTAGGCACTGAAAAGGTCTCGCATATCACTAGGTACTTTTTCCGGCTGGAATGTCGATCATGAACTCGATTGACTTCGGCTGAGCTTTTCAACCTAAAATGCACCATGGGTCATTTTCTACAAACTGAATCGGCATATAACAGCCAAATTTACATTTGTTCGCTCCCGAGCAGTCCTCTGCAAGCTAGCACCATCGATCAGTCTGTCCTTGCGCACCACGCTTGGTGGTGCACGAGTGGAAGGCGTGACCTGACCTGGCTCGCCAGCGATGTGCATCAGGTTAAACTGAGGTGTCAATGAATCTGTAGTAGTACAAACTACGTTATGTCGACTAGTCAGGGGATCAATATCACATGCATTTGACCGGTGCAAGGGTCAAATACATTGTGCACGAACATATTATTGAGATATACTGTGCATGATCCCGGTCCCAGCCGCCGACCCCCGCCCCTTCGGGAAGCTTTGAACGTCAACCTTCCCCGGATGATCGCTGGCTGACTATGAGACACATTGGATACCATTAGATTCATCTCTTGGCGCGCAGCGCGCTGGTTGCTGCCCCTTAGCATTATCTCAACCAGGGATGAGACGGCGAACGGTGACAAAGTGCGCCCAATAGGTGAGGGCTGAGAGCACTTGGAAGCACCCGTTGGATCACTGCACCCGTCGGACAGCGTCTACTGGCGGCCACTGGTTTCGGTGCCACTCACTGTTCCGATTTCCGGTGGCGCAGACCGGTCTCCGTGTGTGCCGAGTCGCCAGACAATTCCTGTAACAGCTCCTCCACCGCCTCCCGGGTCTGCCACACACCGCACACGGGTCACGGTCACCAGATCACACGGCACCAACAGTCCCGGGTCTGCCACACACGGCACCAACAGTCCCGGGTCTGCCACACACAGGTCACGGCTACCGGGTCACATGACATCAACAGTCCAGGGTCTGCCACACACGGCACCAACAGTCCCGGGTCTGCCACACACCGCACACGGGTCACGGTCACCAGATCACACGGCACCAACAGTCCCGGGTCTGCCACACACGGCACCAACAGTCCCGGGTCTGCCACACACGGCACCAACAGTCCCGGGTCTGCCACACACGGCACCAACAGTCCCGGGTCTGCCACACACCGCACACGGGTCACGGTCACCAGATCACACGGCACCAACAGTCCCGGGTCTGCCACACACGGGTCACGGCTACCGGGTCACATGACATCAACAGTCCAGGGTCTGCCACACACGGCACCAACAGTCCCGGGTCTGCCACACACGGCACCAACAGCCGCCGTGGTGACACCACGTGGCCGCCGCCCGGACACTCGCCGACCTCACGGCCGACCCGTGACGTCACCACCGGCCGGGGCGACGTCACCACGGCCCGGTGAGTGGCGGCCGTAAAACGGGCGGCCGCCACGGGGCCGCCGTGCCTGCGCTCAATGACCCCGGTAAGCAGCCAGACGGCCGTCGAGCGTCACCTCCCACCGACAAGATGGCTACTGACGGCGCTGGCTCGCGTGGAGAGCGCCGTCCAGGTCAATGGCTAGCGCTGCAGGTGGGCGGCAGCCAGGTCACGACTTACGTCATCACACCGTGCCACCGTCGCACTGTTACATCACCACACCGTCACATTGTCATACTGTCACATCGTCACACTGTTGCACTGCCACACCGTCACACTGCCACATCGTCACAGTGTCACACAGACACACCGTCTGAAGATACCACCGCAAGGGTGTAAGGTATATACGTTGAATTGCAGGGACAAAAATAATCACTCAATTAATTCATGTGTGTACAAACCAGCCAATAATCGATTGCAATGTTGTGACATTTGGGGGATCGATGACAACGACAAGTAAATTGATATTTAAATTATACAGAAAAGTTTTAATTAAAATATCAATTTACTTTTCATTGCAATCGATCATCCAGTAAAAAATCGGTAAAGTGTTAACCTGCATGACAAATAACAGAATGCCTACTTCTCAACAAAATTGCGCACCGGTATTGACTAGTTGCATGCTCCAAAATCTAGGGATGACTCATGCTCTGATATACCTCAGGCGTAGAGTATGAAAACGCTGCTAACCGGGCATCAACTGCGGTTCGGTGACTTCTAATGGACCTGGGAGTGTACCAGCTCAAGACTGGTGACCTGTGACTGACCTGGGCGTGTACCAGCTCCAGACTGGTGACCTGTGACTGACCTGGGCGTGTACCAGCTCCAGATTGGTGACCTGTGACTGACCTGGGTGTGTACCAGCTCAGGACTGGTGACCTGTGACTGACCTGGGCGTGTATCAGCTCCAGACTGGTGACCTGTGACTGACCTGGGTATGTACCAGCTCCAGACTAGTGACCCGTGACTGACCTGGGCGTGTACCAGCTCCAGACTGGTGACCTGTGATTGACCTAGCACCGGTCTGGTGACTTGGGACTGACCTGGGCGGGTACTGGCACCGGTCTGGTGACTTGGGACTGACCTGGGCGGGTACTGGCACCGGTCTGGTGGCTTGGGACTGACCTGGGCGGGTACTGGCACCGGTCTGGTGACTTGGGACTGACCTGGGCGGGTACTGGCACCGGTCTGGTGGCTTGGGACTGACCTGGGCGGGTACTAGCACCGGTTTGATCGTCTGCGGTGACGCCAGCTGCGGTCTGTCAGGATCGGAAGGCCGCACTTCAGCTGGAGCTGCAACGTCATCACCGTCCCCTGCCGCAGCATAAACGACCTGCTGATACCAAATCGGCACCTTACCACCCGCTTCACGGGGTCCCTGACGAACCCATATATTTTTTTTCGGATCAAGCCGAAAAACACAAATTTTGTTGAAATTCGGTACATGCGACTTCGCGTCAATTTGACGCGTTCTCTATATGCAGGTTGTGGCCCTTTGTAACGCCTGCGCATACAAATCGGTGATATGTTACGCTACACGGAACAGTACTCAAGTGCTTACACTTTCGGAGATTACTCCGGGGTTGCACGAAGACTTATCATAAATTGGTGCCCGGGCGAGTGAGTGGTGAAATCGGTCTCAGACCTCGCAACATCCCGGTTTATTGTCATTGTTGCAACGTCACGTACCGACACAATGTACATCAAGAAGAAGAAATGTCAGCACTTGAAATTAATACAAACATGACATGACCTCAATGTAACCTTGACCTTCAACTATGCCTGCCTCCCAGATTTGAGTCAACATTCACCAAATGGTACCAGGAAACGTTTGGAAGGAGAATCTGCAGAAATATTCCTAGGGAGTAAAATATATTAGCGTATGGTAAAAATTCAGCGCTTACTGGGTTTCGAACTTACAATCTGTCCACTGGTAGCAAACGAGCTTGACTTGGCCTGCCACCTGGCGGCACTGACGAGCATGCATGCCTTTACACATGTGGAGACATTAAAAACAAACCTTCAGTCGGAATAAGTCCTTAGCTACTCACAACAGTAATCAGCACCTCAATTATTTGTGAAAATATACAATGAAGCCTTTGACCTGATCTAGCACCTTTTGCAGCCCACTATAATTGGTGAATGCCCTTCTGCAATGAAAAAGGAACATATTTTGCGGTGCCGTTCACATTTTTACTCTACTACTCATTCCGAGCATGCTAGAAGTCATCTCCACTGTCCTCTTACAAACGTGCACCGCGAATCTAAGGCAAATATTATCGTGATGCTGGTACAGAATCACATCTCCGCAAGACACGTAGAAATTTGTGTTACACCTCCACTGAGGAAATTGGGGAGATGCGATCACATCTCCAAAGGAGGCTGAAGAGATGGGTCGCATCTCACAAATGATATGGGGAGGGGGGCTACGCATGCACAGAACAATTGGGAGAGGCAGTGCATCTCCACAGAACACTTGATGGAAGGGCCGGCATCTCCGTAGAACACTGGAGATAAGGACTGACATGTCCACAGTGCACTGGAGAGAAGCGTAATGACATCCACAGGACACTGGGGAGAGTTAATTACATCTAAACAAGACACTGGGGAAAATAAATCATCTACATCAGGCACTGGGAACAATGGATGGCATCTACACAAGACACTGGGGAGAATGAATGTCTCCACAGGACATTGAGGTGTGAAATGGCCATAGGGCACCGGGGAGAATACACCATACAAGTCATGGTATGTTTTCAAGACGTAGAGGCAAGAAACAAGCACAGCACAGCACGAAACCAATATTACGTGTCCTATACACCATGGGAAAGGTGGCTGGGAATTTGCTTGGGCCGCCGGCAGAGAACCTTCACATAAGTAGGCCAGGCATTTGATGCTGCACGTTATTTGAACTGCCGACGAGCATAACGATACCGTTGCTGCGAAATAAGGTGTCGCGTCTATTGATCCACACATGCCATGCTGAACATTTGAACAAGGTCACCGGAAACATCGGTCGCTGTCAACATGACGCGTCTGCCCGGAGACGCTTTCCCACCGTCGTGGCCAGGAGGACGATTGACCAGACCAGCTGCTGTATGCCAGAGTGCTACCGTTCCCACACAATCCGTTCCGCGGCGATGAGTAGAGGGGCGAGGTAGCGAGCGAGCAAATCGAACTGACGGTCAGCGATGTGACTGGTCGATGTCAGTCTGAGAGGAACGCGTGATGGCATCCGAGATAGTGCCGCATTGGTGTTGTGCAGACAACTGGGCCGGGAATGCATCTGTCGAGCGAGTCTGGGCAACCACATGCAGTGGTTGCCCACAACCAAATGGGGGGTTAGCGATGCTATAATGCCCCGTGTTTCGGTGCGGCCGGACTTCGCCAGTTACCCTACCGGTTACCTCTTTTCCGAAAAGCATGATAGAAATTCCGACGATACCAGCCCTCTCCGAAAAAAAATGTCTGGAGGATCGTCCAACACATGAATTGCTGTCGTCAGATAGTTAAAGGGCGACGTGACGACGTGATGGTCTGCATTCCACGTATGGGAGGAGTGCGAGGCCGGCGCCGGCTGCTGACTGCAACGAGATTGTTAGTGAGTTATTTGGGCTTTAGGGGAGTGGAGTAAAATCGACCCACCCACCGGATTCCGGCTGTGCGGGCACGACTGGCATCTGTTGCACGGCAGACGGCAGCTTGTCGTCCCGGCTCCTGGCACCCACCACCTTGGCATGGGTCAGAATCTGCCACACGAGAACACAGACGAGGCAGTCAGCCCGGGCAGGGAGCCCAGTTCACACAGCGCCACTCTGTCGCTCTCGTGAGCACGTGTTACATCGTGTGTACAACGTAGTTCATCGGCGTGCACAACGTAGTTCGCTGGCGTGCGCAATAAAACTGGAAGCGGACGACATCCACGACACAAAGCCAGTACCATCGGGACGGCTGCAGGAAGGGCTACTAGCGCACGGCTACAATAGGAATGCCTGGTCTAGTCTTGTTCTCTACAGCAGTAACGATGGATTCCGCACACTCCGGCAAAGGTTCCATCCTTTTGGTCCGCAGTGGGCGTAGGGGTTGTCATTACATTGAAGATCCGCCAGTGAACAATCAGAACTGCCATTCACAGATAATCAGAGCAACCGTCCATCGGTCGTTGAAGGCACCGTATACGCATACTCGGAGCCATTGTTTACACATACCAGAGCGACCGTCGACACAATACCAGTCATCGCCTGAGGAGTAATCCCAGCCCCCACGCACAGCCAATCCCAGCCATCGTGCGGGAGTAATCCCAGCCCCCACCCACATCCAATCCCAGCCATCGTGCGGGAGTAATCCCAGACCCCACCCACATCCAATCCCAGCCATCGTGCGGGAGTAATCCCAGACCCCACCCACATCCAATCCCAGCCACCGTGCGGGAGTAATCCCAGACCCCACCCACATCCAATCCCAGCCACCGTGCGGGAGTAATCCCAGCCCCCACCCACAGCCAATCCCAGACCTCACCCACATCCAATCCCAGCCACCGTGCGGGAGTAATCCCAGACCCCACCCACATCCAATCCCAGCCACCGTGCGGGAGTAATCCCAGACCCCACCCACATCCAATCCCAGCCACCGTGCGGGAGTAATCCCAGTCCCCACCCACAGCCAATCCCAGACCCCACCCACATCCAATCCCAGCCACCGTGCGGGAGTAATCCCAGACCCCATCCACACCCCATCCCAGCCATCGTGCGGGAGTAATCCCAGCCCCCAGCCACAGCCACAGCCAATCCCAGCCACCGTACGGGAGTAATCCCAGACCCCACCCACATCCAATCCCAGCCATCGTGCGGGAGTAATCCCAGCCCCCAGCCACAGTGTGGGAGTAATCCCATCCACTGTGTGGGAATAATCCCAGCCACCGTGTGAGGACAATCAGAGGTTCCTGCCTGGGAACAATTGGATTCGCCTGTGGACCTGGGAACTATCAGATCAGATCGGGTTCGATGCTGGAGCGTCAGGGCGTCAGGGGTGATTTTTGGCATAAAATGTCATATATAGAGGGAACAAAGGCTAACACCGAGAGGATGAGCCGACCTTCAAAAATATACATAACAACGTACAACGTACGTGTTCAGCTTACTTGAGTGCCATGAAGTGGAATACATACACCAGTCAGCACATGTCCACTGAAAAAACATTATGCTACCCTATATCATGTGTATACACCCCGATATATACCAAAAACAAACACAAACTTAAACAAAACAAAAACATTAAAAAAAACAAGTGCAGTACATCCTACTGGCAGCCGTTTGGCGCCGGGGAGCCGCTCTCAGAGGCAAAGGTCCACACCCGCTGGTCGACCGAACAGAGCAAAGTGCCGCTGGGAGAGCAGCCACAAACAAAGTCGAGGTCGTGTGGTGACCCGGCTCGGACATTGCGTGTTTCGCCCCAGCGTGGCTTTCAGATCAGCTGAAGAGCAGCTGTTGGCCACGTCGTACGCAATCGAATTGTATCTCGCCATTACACGTTTGGACGAAAATGCCGTGTCCGGATCAGCTCCACAGCCACTTGCGGTTGACAAACAGAGTGCATGACATCGCCACCACCACCGTGCTCCGCTTTAGTCAGCACAAGTGTGACACATCGAATATCGCCGGCGCCCACACAAATTCCAATTGATTACATATTGCGACAACAGTTTTTAAACCTGCTCAAGCGTACGGCTTCATTCGGATTGCACCCGTTGGCACGTACCCGCAGCTGTATGGAGAGAATCATCATGGAGACGGGACCTGAGTCCTTCAGCTGGTAGGGGTTCTCGTTGACCTCTAGGTTTGGCTCTCTGAGCAGATCCTTCACCTCCAGTTGCAGATGGCCCAGTCTCTTGCTGGAGTCGCCATCCACCACCTGCAGTGACGGGGAATACACTGGCTACTGCACAATGGAGACTACAGAGGTGTAATTACACCACAGGCTCACTCGCACGGCATCACTGCAGCCGGACTAGAACCGGGGCTGGACCACCACAGGACCAACACTGGGCGAGGACCATCACAGGACCAACACTGGCCGGACTAGAGCCGGGGCTGGACCACCACAGGACCAACACTGGGCGAGGACCGCCACAGGACCAACACTGGCCGGCCTGGAGCCGGGGCTGGACCACCACAGGACCAACACTGGGCGAGGACCAACACTGGCCGGACTAGAGCCGAGGCTGGACCACCACAGGACCAACACTGGGCGAGGACCACCACAGGACCGACACTGGCCGGACTAGAGCCGGGGCTGGACCACCACAGGACCAACACTGGGCGAGGACCGCCACAGGACCAACACTGGCCGGACTAGAGCCGGGGCTGGACCACCACAGGACCAACACTGGGCGAGGACCACCACAGGACCTACACTGGCCGGACTAGAGCCGGGGCTGGACCACCACAGGACCAACACTGGCTGGACTAGAGCCGGGGCTGGACCACCACAGGACCAACACTGGGCGGACTAGAGGCGGGGTTGGACCGCCAAAGGACCGACACTGGCCGGACTAGAGCCGGGGCTGGATCGCCACAGGACCAACACTGGGCGGACTAGAGCCGGGGCTGGATCGCCACAGGACCAACACTGGGCGGACTAGAGCCGGGGCTGGACCACCACAGGACCAACACTGGGCGGACTAGAGGCGGGGTTGGACCGCCAAAGGACCGACACTGGCCGGACTAGAGCCGGGGCTGGATCGCCACAGGACCAACACTGGGCGGACTAGAGCCGGGGCTGGATCGCCACAGGACCAACACTGGCCGGACTAGAGCCGGGGCTGGATCGCCACAGGACCAACACTGGGCGGACTAGAGCCGGGGCTGGATCGCCACAGGACCAACACTGGCCGGACTAGAGCCGGGGCTGGATCGCCACAGGACCAACACTGGGCGGACTAGAGCCGGGGCTGGATCGCCACAGGACCAACACTGGGCGAGGACCATCACAGGACCAACACTGGCCGGACTAGAGGCGGGGCTGGACCACCACAGGACCAACACTGGGCGAGGACCATCACAGGACCAGCACTGGCCGGACTAGAGGCGGGGCTGGACCACCACAGGACCAACACTGGACGAGGACCGCCACAGGACCAACACTGGCCGGACTAGAGCCGGGGCTGGACCACCACAGGACCAACACTGGGCGAGGACCGCCACAGGACCAACACTGGCCGGACTAGAGCCGGGGCTGGACCACCACAGGACCAACACTGGGCGAGGACCGCCACAGGACCAACACTGGCCGGACTAGAGCCGGGGCTGGACCACCATAGGACCAACACTGACCGGACTAGAGCCGGGGCTGGACCACCACAGGACCAACACTGGGCGAGGACCGCCACAGGACCAACACTGGCCGGACTAGAGCCGGGGCTGGATCGCCACAGGACCAACACTGGGCGGACTAGAGCCGGGGCTGGACCGCCACAGGACCAACACGGGACGAAGACCGCTACAGGATCAACACCGCGTGAGGGGATCAGAACAGGATCATCACAGGGCGAGAGGATCACCACATGATGCACACGGGGCAAGGACCACCGCAGGACCAACACGGAGTAAGGACCACCACAAGGCAAACAGGGGGGGGGCGAGAACCACTGTGAGTGTGAGTGGACCACTGTGATCACTGATCAGCACAGGGCGAGGGGGACCCCAGGACCAACACGGGGTGAGGACTACCACAGGACCAACGCGGGGCGAGAGTATCACCACAGGAGCAAAAACGGACAGGCATCGGACACCGTGTCATTCGTTGTGCAGTCAACGGAAAAACGTCTTTGGATGTACAAAAACATCTCCCCAAATCACAACAAACCGACCCTTCAAACTCACGGAAAAGGCACTTGCTCATTTCACGTTCTTGTTGCTCCTAACATCCGGTCGCCGAGGCACGGAGACGCCACTCGCCAGTGATAAACTATTCGTGAAGGTGGGTGGAGCTTGCTGAATACTGAGTCGATATCATTCTCAAAAAGGTGTTAACGTCGTAGACGTTTGGTCAGGCAGTCTTCATGCCTCGTCTCTATCAGTAGCGTGCCTTGTGCACACTGATTATTACCGAAAATGATATGCGCCCATGTCATGATGCAATTACTGGCAATGTGATTACCTGGGCAGATTATGTTATAATTACAACACTAGTTATTGATGTGCATGTATCGTTGCTGCAAAAAAAACATCTTCGGAGAATGCAAAAGCTCTGAGTACTTTATCGTTTACATGGTGATCTTAATAGACATAAATGACACTTAAAATATCACTTCCATGGAGAATGTTACACCCTGCTGCATCCCTTTTGACATTGCACACCTAACGAAAACAATTTTTTATCACTGCCCCTCGCTCTCGCTCCGTGCTTTAAATGATTCAAGTGAAGCTGAAAGGGACGATTAATCAAGCGTACTGGTTGCTTTCTGTAAAGCCTTCAGATTCCATTACATCCGTATCAGGTACGCGGCTCAGGTGCTATCCTTCTCAACACGTGTACTTGGTCTGCCGATCGAGGGTTTGCAGAGTTTAGCTTCGGAAACACAAACATGCATAACATAGCGTAAAAATAGCTTCGGATAAGCGGTTGCATATGATGGGAGTTTGACCCGACTCAGTCTGCGCCCGCCCGAAGACTGGGTCGGGCGCTTGGCATGGCCCTCGTACCATCAGTCTGAGGAGAGGGGTGCGGTACCTACCGCACTGGCCGACGGCAGATATCCGTTCAATTAGCACGCTCCAAATCACCAGTAGGTTAAACTACAAGTTTTGAACCGGATGTGGCAAAATGCGTAATTTATGGTCGAGCACTTCAGCCAGTCATTAAAATTGTGCTGGAAAACGTGCTGATCGTGTCTTCGGGGTGGGGCGTTCACGCCCTTGTGGCATGTGGTGGTGGTGGATGTGTGCCTTAGGGCGCGTCGACTGCCCTTGTGGCATGAGTGATGGACGGTCGACAAGTACTGACCGGACCTCTCAGCATGGTGGATGCGACAGCGGTTCAGAGCGTCAACTATTAACGTGGCCGTGTCGAGTAGACTTGCGGTCGATTGGTTAGTCGGCTCGTAGCGACGTGACGGCACAATACCTGGCTACACAACTGCTTGCGTCGTGACGGCACAATACCTGGCTACACAACTGCTTGCGACGTGACGGCACAATACCTGGCTACACAACTGCTTGCGACGTGACGGCACAATATCTGGCTACACAACTGCTTGCGACGTGACGGCACAATATCTGGCTACACAACTGCTTGCGACGTGACGGCACAATACCTGGCTACACAACTGCTTGCGACGTGACGGCACAATACCTGGCTACACAACTGCTTGCGACGTGACGGCACTATACCTGGCTACACAACTGCTTGCGACGTGACGGCACTATACCTGGCTACACAACTGCATTCGCGAATAGTGCGAAAATCTCCAGCCATCGGAACATTTCGGGCGAAGCAGAAACGCTTCGCTGATAAATTGGGTGAATTCCAATTAGATCCAGTCACATCAGGGTCATGCCATATTTGAGTTGGCGACGGGAAAACATGTCGTAATGAACTAATATCTGAAACTGAAGTTCCTTCGCAATTCGCAATAATACGATACGAAGAAATAATACGCCTGGCATGATGTAGGAACTGGAGCGTGATATTGTAGGTTCGAAGTTATTTCGAACGTTCAGCTATCGGCATCGGCAGCAACATTCTTTCAAGAGTCAATCATAGGAGAAGAATGCAGTGCAGATATTCTGTGCATTCGCCATGCGCATCGCGGGGTGGAAGTGATCAATCGCAAATGAACAACACCACGAAAACAAAACAAGCTTACGGTGTACAGTAGGCTTTACTCGCAAATTGTACAGCAACAGCACAGCTAAACCAACATCCGCCGGGAAGGGCCACAATAACAAGTTAACCGACCACTTCCAACCCAACATTACGGCCCCCAAACAAAGAATAGCAGAACCCTGAGATGTTCAGAAGCCTATTGGAATTGTACGAGCTTCAATTTGTCTTTGGGTTATCAAATTCAAGTATCAAAGTATTGGGGTTATTAAATTCCAAGATAATGAAGATACAATGACGTTATGTTTCACGATTGTCAGCACGCTCCTTGCGGTATTGCAAAGCACGGTTAATCCGATGAGCATGTCAACTGGATGTTTCAGAACATCCCAGCGGGTAAATGGATAAGACGTCAAACGGATACATTTTACGTTTCAGAAGAAGGATACGCTTGCAAAGCTTTCCATCCAATGACATCCTTCCAGCCCAACAACTGCACCCCTGTGGGCCACAGGGTTTCATGGCAGCCGCCGGTACACTGCCCTGAACGCTTCCGCGGTGGTCTCGGGCCAGCGGCTGGCATCATCCTTTTGTTTCGCTGTGAACTCGTTCAATGTCTGAACATGTCCCTTTTACCGGTAAAGCCACGTTTGTGGGAACGAAGTACTGCAGACTCAGGAGGCGCTGACGCACCTAATTTAACATGCAGTCATCCCGTGAAACAGACCGGTGTCGTGCTGATCCACCTCGGAATACCAAATCATTCCTCTGTTTTCGTATAAAACCGGAGTGTGCTGAAGTCGAAGGAGCACTCGCAGACGTGCAGGGTAACTTTGTGACGCGGTAACTTTATTGCACCTGCGGTTCAGTTGATACTGCATAACAACTTGCACCCAACCTGTCTACCTTCTGCCGAAAGCATCCTTATTTAGCCCACTCTGTTGCAAGGTTATTAGCCATCACTAGACATTATAGCCCCGAGTGGGACTGGGCTGTTCCAGCTAATGAGTTCCCCTGTGATCATGTAAACCTGACTCGACCGTCAGCTTCACTCGTGACCACAGGCCCCAGTTAATGCAACGCAGCGGACTAATGAACTCGATGGGGCAGAAAACAGGACGAAACAACACGTTCGACGGCGTGGGCTTTGGTTTCCGGGCAGGCTGCTCTTGTCGGCCGTCACGGATCTTTGGTTTGCGGGCAGGCAGCTCTTGTCGGCCGTCACGGATCTTTGGTTTGCGGGCAGGCAGCTCTTGTCGGCCGTCACGGATCTTTGGTTTGCGGGCAGACTGATCTTGTCGGCCGTCACGGATCTTTGGTCTGCGGGCAGGTAGCTCTTGTCGGCCGTCACGGATCTTTGGTTTGCGGGCAGGCAGCTCTTGTCGGCCGTCACGGATCTTTGGTCTGCGGGCAGGCTGCTCTTGTCGGTCGTCACGGATCTTCCGAAGCAAGTAATTCAGATTGAATACATGCGAGTGTCGAACGAGAGTCAAGCCACTGTTCCACGGGCTGGCTCCCCACCACTAGTCCTGCAACATTTCCTCTTGTATTCCAATGCAGTTCATCTTGGACCTGGGAAGCAGCTAGGCGGTGGAGCGCCGCCAAAATCATGAGACTGGTAGCAGCCACTGCCCCGGAGCTACACTACTGTAGTCAGCGGTCGCGGCTCTGAACCACTGAGCACGCAGAGCATGTGGCCTCAGGGAGCAGCAGCACATCAGGGACATCAGGGAGCATTAGCACATCAGGCACATCAGGGACATCAGGGAGCATTAGCACATCAGGCACATCAGGGAGCACCAGTGCATCAGGGACATCAGGGAACACCAGCACATCAGGGACATCAGGGAGCATTAGCACATCAGGCACATCAGGGAGCACCAGTGCATCAGGGACATCAGGGAACACCAGCACATCAGGGACATCAGGGAGCATTAGCACATCAGGCACATCAGGGAGCACCAGTGCATCAGGGACATCAGGGAACACCAGCACATCAGGGACATCAGGGAGCATTAGCACATCAGGCACATCAGGGAGCACCAGAGCATCAGGGACATCAGGGAACACCAGCACATCAGGGACATCAGGGAGCATTAGCAGATCAGGCACATCAGGGAGCACCAGAGCATCAGGGACATCAGGGAACACCAGCACATCAGGGACATCAGGGAGCACCAGCACATCAGGGACATCAGGGAGCATTAGCACATCAGGCACATCAGGGAGCACCAGAGCATCAGGGACATCAGGGAGCACCAGTGCATCAGGGACATCAGGGAGCATTAGCA